>JAGGAP010000777.1:0-12513 GCA_017657235.1 Termitomyces sp. T73sscA
CCCAAACTCTTCTCCTCCGCACCACCCTCCCACACTCCTCCACCCCGGTCAGTACTCTGGTTGACAGCAGCGCCACCAACAATTTCATCGACACATCTCTGGCAACATTGGCTGCCACCCCTCAGAAATTACCCCTCCCCATCTGCCTCACCCTCTTCGACGGCAGCTCTACCTCTGCCGGTGACATCACCCACTATGTGCAGACCACCCTCACCCTTGCTAACGGACAGCGGCAAGACCTCCAGCTGCTTGTGATGCGCCTACACGCTTTTGCTCCCCTCATCCTGGGTCTCCCCTGGCTCCATTCCACCAACCCCCGCATTGATTGGCAGGATCTCACCCTTCACTTCGACCGCCAAGCCGCGGAGCCCCTGGAACCCATCCCCTTCGATGTCACCACCCCGGTCAGCGCTGCCGACCATCCCCACACTCCCCTGCAACTCCGCTTGAAGTCCACTCGATTGTTCATCCTCAACGCCCGACTCAGCGAATCTCCCCAGGTCCTCACCACCCTCGTCGACAGTGGGGCCACCGGGACGTTTGTCAGTGACCAGCTCAACCTTGACCATGACCCCCTCGACAGGCCAATGGAGCTACAGCTCTTTGATGGTAAACCCACCACCGCCGGGCCTATTACTAAATCACACACCAGCTCCATCACCCTAGACAACGGCCTTCGATTCCTGGTCCATCTCCTGGTCACCCAACTCCTCGAGGTCACTCCCATCATACTGAAACTACCCTGGCTACGCGACGTCAACCCCAACATCAACTGGAAGAACCTTACCATGAAGTTTCCCAGGACCGGTGCTTGTCTTGCTGCCATCAGCCTCCGCCTCCAACCCACTACCAATCCCAGCAAGGCCGGAGCCACCGGCGATCCCACAGCACTCCCGGACAACTCTGGTGGGCCCCCTCCCACTCGACACATCCTGAGCGCACCCCTGGTCTTTCCCCCCAATATTTCCTGCAACAAGTACAAAGGCCCGCGCTATCCCACCTCTCATCCATGGACAACTCCGAGCTCTGATGACATGGATCAGCCTTCCAAACCCCTCGACCCAAATACCCTCGATATCAAAATCATCGGCCCAGTCCCCTTCGCCCGTATCCTCCAGGATGGCACCCCCGCCTTTCAGCTTCATATCTCCCTGGCACTCCCGGAAGAACACCTAGGCACAGACACTATGGCTCCAGAACAAAAAACAGAGGAACAAATATTGCACAAAGTAGTCCCCCTGGAGTATCATGAGTTTGCCAACGTGTTCTCAGAAGGAAGCACTAAGAAGCTCCCCCCTCACTGGTCCTACAACCACAAAATCAACCTCAAAGATGGCACCGCACCCCCCTTTGGCAAGATCTACAACATGTTAGAAATCAAACTCCACGCACTGAAAGACTACCTCAATGACATGCTTGGTAAAGGGTTTATTCGACCCTCAATCTCCACCGCCGGGGCTCCGGTCCTGTTTGCAAAAAAGAAGGACAGCTCCCTACGTCTCTGCGTCAACTACCGGGGCCTCAACAAAGTCACAAAAAAGAACTGATACCCACTCCCCCTCATTGGTGACCTTGTTGACCACTTCTGTAGCGCCAAAATCTACACTAAGATCAACCTCTGCTCCGGCTATAATAACGTCTATATAGCCCTGAGACATGAATGGAAGACCGCCTTCTGCACCCGCTACGGTCTTTTCAAATATCTGGTGATGCCCTTTAGTATGACCAACTCCCCTGCCACCTTCCAGTATTTCATAAATGACATCTTCCACGACATGAATGACATTTTTGTCATTGTGTACCTGGACGACATCTTCATCTACTTGAACTCACTGGAAGAACACCACAATCACGTCTGCCGCGTCCTTGAACAACTCTGGGAGTACCACCTACATGCCAAACCGGAGAAGTGCTCGTTCCACACCACTAAAGTCGAGTACCTCGGCGTCATCGTCACCCTGGACGGCGTTCGCATGGACCCTGCCAAGGTGGAAGCCATCCTCAACTGGCCCCCACCCCGGAGCGTAAAAGAGGTGCAGTCTTTCCTCGGTTTTGCCAACTTCTACCGCCGGTTCATTGATAACTACTCTGGGATCACCAAACCCCTCAACTGGCTCACATGGAAGGACACCCCATGGAACTGGGACAGCAGGTGCCAAAGTGTATTCACCCTCCTCAAGAAGGCCTTCACCTCCACCCCCATCCTCCGCCACTTTGACCCCTCTCTCCCCATCATCCTCGAATGCGATGCCTCCAACTACACCATCGCTGGTATACTCTCGCAGAAGGACCCCGGCGGTGACGAGCTCCAGCCCATTGCTTTCTACACCCGCTTGATGATCCCCGCGGAGCTCAACTACGACATCTATGACAAAGAGCTCCTCGCCATTGTCGAAGCCTTCAAGCAGTGGCAAGCCTATCTCGAAGGTGCTCCACACCGCATCCAAGTCTACTCGGACCACAACAACCTACAGTACTTCACCACGACCAAGCAACTTAGCCGCTGCCAGGCCTGCTGGTCCAAAATCCTCTCCGAGTACGACTTCACCATCCACTACTGCCCCAGTCAACTTGGCGCCAAGCCCAATGCCCTCACTCAGAGACCAGACGTGTACCCCAAGAAGTCGTTTGAGGCGGAGCACAATGCGTTTAACCATTGAGTGGTAATCCCACCCAAACACCTTCATGCCATGCTAATTATGAACGAAGAAGGTATCCTGCGCCAGATTTGCAATGCCCCCTGGGACGCTTTCTTCACCCAGCACGACCCCCAAATCACTCCTGCCAACGAGGCCAACAACAACCACCCCTTCACCCTCTCCCCCAACAACCGACTCCTGCTCCAGGATGGACGAATCTATGCCCCAGATCACCAGAAGATCCGCTTAGACATCCTACGCCAACATCACAACCACAAGCTCTGCGGGCACCCCAGGATTCGTAAGACCCTTCAACTCATCTCCTAGACTTACTTTTGGCCAGGCATGAAGAAGGACGTTACTTGGTATGTCCAGGCCTGCAAGTCGTGCCTCTGGGCCAAAGTTCTCCGCCACCGCCCCTACGGCCTTCTCAAGCCACTCCCGGTTGGTCGCCGCCCCTGGTCCTCCATCTCAATAGACCACATCGTCGAGCTCCCGGAGTCAGAGGGCTTTGACGCCATCCTCATCATCGTCTGCCGCCTCACCAAGCAGGCCATGTTCATCCCCTGCCGCACCACTGACAATGCCCTGGAGTTTGCCAAACTATTCCTTGAGCACGTATTCTCCAAGCATGGACTCCTGGATGACATCGTATCTGACCGTGGCTCCTTGTTCATCTCTCGGTTCTGGCAGTCTCTGTGTAAGGCCCTAGAGATCAAAACTAACCTCTCCACTGCCTACCACCCGGAGACTGACGGCCAGACTGAGCAAGTGAACCAGACCTTGGAGCAGTACCTCCGCCTCTACGTTAACTATCTACAGAACGACTGGCGCGTGGAACTGCCCCTAGCAGAGTTCACCTACAACAATAACCCCCATTCCGCCACCAGCGTGTCACCCTTTTATGCTAATAAAGGCTACCACCCCTGGCTCACCCTCTCCCTTAGAAGAGACATCCCCTCCCACATGGCCCACGAAGTGGCCCAGGATCTCCAGTCACTGCACCAATTCCTCCGGGACAAAATCGACATCGCCAACAAGGCCTATGCCAAGCACGCTGACACCTGCCACAAAGCAACCCCCAGCTGGACCCCCAGCACCCTCGTCTGGCTCAATTGACGCAACTTGAAGACCTAGCAACCCTTGATCAAGCTCGATCACAAATGCCTTGGTCCCTTCAAGGTCCTCCAGAAGGTCTCCACCCACGCCTATAAACTCAACCTACCCCCAGGCCTCAAGGGACTGCACCTGGTCTTCCACGTTTGCCTCCTTAAGAAATACGCCCCAGACCCCTTCCCTGGGCAGCGACCCAGCCAGCTGCCCCCTGTTGAAGTCGAGGACAAATACCACTATGAAGTCAATCACATTCTTGACTCCTGCCTTATCTGCAGCCGCCCCCACTACCTCATCCGCTGGAGAGGCTATGGGCCCGAGGATGACACCTGGAAACCCGGGAGAAACCTCGCCGGCACCCCTGCCAAACTCTGGGACTTTCACTGACAGCACCCTGACAAGCCCCGGGATCCCCGGGACTAGCGCTCACAGACGGCATCAGTGGGCATAACCCCTGCCTCTGGTTTGATTAGGGATTCAACTTCCACCAAGACCCCTACGTGTTTCCTTACATACTTCCACTTCCAATTCCTCACCCCCCCATCAGAGCCTTGAATACCAAACAAGAAACAAAGATACGGTTGGTAAGCTCATAAAGTACACAATTATACATATGCCCCAGCCCAAGAAGACAAGTCCAAGAAACTACAAAATCTGGGAAGCGCAGCGGGCAGCGATTAATTGGCCCCCTCGTCATCCCCCTCCTGACTCCCCGCTGCCGGCCCCATGACTAACATTGCCGTCTCTATCTGGGTTGCCAACGACGCCAGATGTTCCTCCCGCACCGGTAATCCCTCCCCCATATTGACCGCCACTTCCAGCCACGTCCCGGGAGCAATTGCGTTCCGCCGCCGGTGCCCCACCAACAAAATGTCCAGCTGGGCCAGACCGAGGTCCAGCTCTGCTGGCAAGTTGAGGGGCATCCAGCTCGCACCCTCCCGGAGCAAAGCCTGGGCTGCCGATGCGCCATCCAGGAGCAGCCAGTGCTTCTGGGCCCAGCCTATGTTGAAAATTAGCTAACCGGCCGGGCAGCGAGAGAATCACTTATGCAGGATCCCCTCCCGTGATGATGCCACCTCCAGCAGCACCCAGTCCTGCCAGCGTACCGCCCCCTGCTCTGCCATCCATGCCGCCTCCACCGCCTGCCCCTCCCCCAATACCTTCCTCACCACCCTCGACTCCAGCTCTGCCACTTGGACCCCCAACGCTGTCATCTCTGCCTCCCACTCCCTCACCACCACCAGCGCTACGTTCCGGTCCCACTGAGCCCTGTCCTGGTCCATTGTTGTGGCCATCAGCTCACCCCATTGCCGCTGCGACTGCTTGTAGGCCTCCTGCAGATGCCAGTGCAACTCCACAGTTCCACCCTCCCTGGCACCCGTCCACCCGCCGGCGCTACCAGCACTCCCCTGCTCTCCACCCCCACCCCGCTTTGGTCTCCCACGCTCCAAGCCCTACCGGTGCTCTGCGTCTGTGGACATGGTGATCACTACGTAAGGTATTTGCCCAGTGGACTGAGCCCCTGTGGTCAGCGGAACCTGACAGCTACGGGAAGTGTAGTTAAGTCAATATCAACAACATGTTGTAGAACAGGAATTTCAGCCTACTATAGAAGAACCTCTGCAGTCCTACACATGTGAGGAGCTGAAAAATTGGGTTCTGAAACAGAGAGCAGCTGATCAGGAATGGGGGCTGCCAGAATGTTCTATCTATGAGCATACAATATCTGTGGAGATAGTGACCCCTCTATTTGTTGTTCCCGGTGTACATTGGCTTCTTAGTAGTATGTCTGATGGAAGTGTGATATGCTATGACCTTGACCAGCAAGAAATTCTAAGCTCCACCTTGATTTCCTTATGCAAATACTCTAGGGATGTTACATCTTACCGCTTGGCCATTAATATTGATAACACAGTGCCAAGGCTCAAGTTCAATCTCATTATGTATCCTTCAAATTATATTGGCAAGTTCAGTACTATATTGGTTTAATGTAGAACTTAATCAAATTATGGGATTCTCACTTCTTGGAAATATGAATATCATGATTTGAAATGTCAATTTATGTGGGCACAGATCTACAGCACACTTAGAAGTGCATTTTTTGCATTCTTTCTTGGCTTATGAGCCCAGGGCTGAAATCAGGTCAGTTAGCTTGTATGGGGATCTGTTTTCTCTATGTATGGAAGCATTAGATTGTTATATTGAAGTCTTCAACTGGAGATTGTCAAAGGCCTCGAGACATTCAAATCTGTACTGCTCCTTTGTAAATTCATTTTACACAACTTTGTTTTTCTGTATTTGATTAGTAGCAAGTTGGCTTGTTGATTTTGACAAAAAACATCATTGGTCTGCCATTATCCAAGTCATCCACAATCAATGTTCAAGCTGCCAATGTGTTGATAGGAACCCATGACATAAAGTGAGGCTAGGTGCATGGCTGCACCTTATTCTCAGAGAGACAACACAATTTTTTTTTCTACAGTAATGAAACTCCAGGTCTTGTGATGCTAGAAGTTTCAATCCTTTATTTTAGACATAATATAGGAAACTCTGAGAATGAGAGTCAATGGGTGGACAGGATAAAGAAACTGATGAATTTGCTCAGAATGCCATGCACTCAAGTATACTATATACTGATTTCTTGAACCAGTGCTACACAAGTTGTCACTCACATGTTTCCCCAAGTCCTTATCTCATCAGATTGGATCCTGATGACATCTTGACATTGATTATCAGACTCAGTATATTGTGCAAATGACAATATTTTCTATGTATTTGTTGATTATCAGACTAGGTATATATTAGTCTAACATAGATATATGTGTATATGCACAGGCTCACCTCAGTCCATTGTGCAAATGACTGAGGTGTTTTGAGTCCTACATCCCATTCTTTTGTATGTCCTATACAGTTTATCCATCACTCCATAGCTCCTTCCACTGTGTTTGCATCATGTGTGTGCTATTGTGTACCTCAATTTCTTGCTCAACACTCTCTAGACTTGTAGTATGCATCATTCAGTGCACAACCATAGGGCTAGGCATAACTTGTGGTGCTGGGGGCATGCAAGTGGCTTGGTAAATGTTCTTGTTGCTCAGCACATATGTGATTGCAACCTTTCCCTCCTTGCCTAGGTGCCTGATATAGTGATGTTGTACATCAATGTGTTCCATTTGTTCTCTGCTATCACAATGGAGCCATTTTTGTTGCCCTTGAGCTCTGCTGGGTATGGGACTGCATGGCATATCTCAGACAAGGCTGAAAACATCCATTGTATTTGATTTGCGATGCATCCAAGAACAATGTATTTGGCTTCCATAGTCAACATCAATACTATGTCTTGGTACTTGGCAGCACTCCAGCATGTTGGTCTGCTGTACTCCCCCTAAGATGTACTTGCACATGTCTGTGTCCAATGCAAGATCCAAATTGTAGTAGCTGCATGGAGTGAAGTCTTGGTACTTGTGGCTGCCATATCGCAGTTTGTAGTGTAGCATTGCCTTGAAGTACTGTAAGACATGGAGCAAGGCCAGCCAGTGTGCTTTGCTCAGATTTGAGCCAAATCTGCTGAGTGCTGCAACAGCAAATGCAATGTCAGGCCTAGTGCCAGTCTGGGGCATACATGATGGAGCCCAGCACTTCTATGTATGGTTTATCCTGCATGTAGAAGTGCTCCTTGAGGGTCTGTGGGCTTTTATTGCAGGTGAGTGTAATCCCTGGTGGGAGTGGCATGTACTTTGGCTTGCATTCTGACATGCTGTACTCTTCAGGGTTTGTTTGATGTATTCTTCTTGGTTGAGTATTACCAGCCATTGCCTGCAGTCCTGAATCATGCATATTCTGAGTACAAACTTCATGTCTTATGAGGTCTTTGATTTGGAACTTCTTGCCCAATTCCTTGCATGCTTGCATGCTCTCTTCCTTAGAGGTTGACATCTCTGATGTATCATCTGTGTAGGTGCTTGTCACCATCTTTTCTTTGGCCCTTACCCTCACTCTTACTGATTGGTCCACCTTGGATCTCTTGTAGCCCAGCCTCCTTATATTGTTGTCTATGGTCTTCCATAAATTATTGGCTCCATCCATTGTGCTGTACAGTGCTTTATTGAGCAGTGCCACCAACCCTTTCTCATCACCTTCCACACACTTATCCACATGTTCATCACTCCCCTGAATCCATTTTCCAGCTGTCACATCAATGTGAAAGACTTTGTCAGTTGTCTTGTAGCATTTAGGCTGTTCTATGAGTATGGGTGCTTGCATCAGTGTATTCAGGTATGTGCTCTTATAATCAGTCTGCCACATCTCATAGTCCTCCACCCTGCCAACAGCAATGTTCATTCTGAGTGATTTGTACCAAACAATCAAGGCATATGTTGCAAAATAGCTGATACTCAGGATCTGGGAAAAGCCCTTTGCAACCAGTCTTGCCTTCCTGCCAACTACATTGCTATTGCCATTATACTTTATTGCAAACATCCACCAGTTTTTCATCATCCTCATGCCCTCAGGTCTTCAAGGGTCTACACCTTCCACTCATACATTATTCCCTCAGATCTGGGCATTTCATGGCCTCTGAGTGCAACTTGGGCACCCACATATCCACATCAGAGAGGTCAGTTATTGCAGTTAAGGTGGCAGGCCTACCATCAACTGCCTATTCCATTCTCTTTGTGATGGTGCCTTCAATCACGTGCTCAGTCTCCTCAGCCCTGACAGCCCTAGCAGATGGATTCCTTGTTGGGATGTCATTGATGTGACAATGTGATATGGTACAATGAACCATTGTTGAGAGACATGACGGCCAATGACGGCCACAATTGCTTTGTCCACATATATCCTATAACAGGTGCATGATGCCATGAGTACTCTCAGTCCTGTTTACACATTGCTGAGGGTATGTTACAGTTACTACTATATTTAGATCTTACACTAATCACCAATCATACCTAGATTATTGCTAACTGTGTATAACTCTAGGCGTAGATGATGGTCTACATATTACTGCTCTGCTCCAGTTCTAACAGGTTATGGGCCTTACTGAGTGGCTTACTCAATAAGTACAACTACTCATTAAAACTCCTGCTTGATTCTTCCTGAATTGTCAATGCTTCAACATTGATTATAGCGGACTTTTCCATCTGGAGCTGATTCCAAATTCATTCTTTTTCCTTGTTGGAAAAACTTAGAACATTCCTTGCCTCTCTTGTTTTGACTGGATTTGGATGACAATATTGTCCATCTTCCAATATTCTGCATCTTCACATTTACCTTGCCTATGTCCAGAACTTCTAAGATGCCTACATCTGATTCCTCCACCCCATCCATCTCTGCTATTTTCATCCGCGGTGAAGACTGGAAATCTGACAAGTTTAATTGCAACTCCCCCATGTCTAACTTTGCAAAGTGGTCAAAGTCCCTCAAGATTCATCTGTCCTTGCTGGGCTTGAAGTCTTATGTGTTCTTGCCACTACCTCCCTGCCCAACGCCTCCACTGATCCTGTGGCATATAATAACTGGTGTGCAAATAATAATCTCACATGTGCTATCATTTTTACAGCCCTTGATGAATCCAAATATGAGGGCCTGAATGAAGATAAGACTGCAGCAAACCTCTAATCCTAGGTCAAGGCTTGTGCAGAGAGAGAGGGACCTGTTTGCATAGTTGTACTCATTCAAGAGGTCTTGAGAATTTAGTACTCCACTAACAAACTGTTGACCATCACAGCAAAGCATATTTGCAACATAATCAGCTGAATCTTTGCAATAAAGTCCCTAAACAAGGACCTATTCAAGTGCATCATGCTGCTCAACAGTCTCAATAGCCCCAAATACATGGCAATTCAGACCCAAGTTTTGCATGGCCTTGCCGATGCCACCACAGCAAATCCATATACATTGAACAATATTTGCAAGCTGCTTGAAACTGTCCAGAACCTCACAAACTTAAAGTCTAAGAACTCAGGCCTATCCACCAATACTGCACTCACTGCTACAACATGTGGAAAATTCTGCTCAAACAAGCACAACCTCCTGGGCTACAATCATGCAGCAGGGGCCAAGTGTTGTATGACATGCGCCATGCATGAACAGCCCTGCAGTGGTCACAAAGCAACATACTGCACCCACCTCAGCGGTGCAATGGAGAAACAAGGCTTCTATGCTGCACATGAAGCTGCACACGCCGCTGCCACAGCGTGCAGTAATAAAAAGAAGAGCTCAATGGAAACAAAGGTCTATACCCAACTCACTGGCCCAAAAGGGAAGGTTTATCTTGTGGAAGAGGGAAACTTGGACAAGCTACAGACCCTGAACAATGATGCAGCACTAGCTGGATTTGCTGGGCTTGCTACAGATGACATCTCTTCAACCTTGATAGCCTGTGACAATGAGTAGGAAGGGTGGATGGCAGTTGTTGAAGAGGAGGAGATGACAATTGACTGGACAAAATTCTCAACATACTCACCACCCATTCACACACCTGAACTGGCACTGTCAACCACTGTCAATTGCCCTTTCTTTATTGATTCAGGTGCAACCATCCACATCTCATCATTCAAATCAGACTTCCAGGCACTACAGCCCATTACACCCAAAGCTATTAAAGGAGTCAGAGGTTTTGCAATCTCAGCTCAAGGGATTGGAAGCATCAAACTATGCACAGCAGAAGGGAAACTGCTCAGCCTTAAAAAGGCTCTATACATTCCAAATTCCACTATACACCTCATCTCTATCAGCCACCTGTCTGTCAATAACGATGTGTATTCTTGATTTGACAACAAAGAAGTACAGATTGTGGATCAGAGCACCAAATCCATTGTTGCACAAGGCCCACTCATAGAAGAAAAGGGACTCTACACTGTAACCCTGTCAAATACCCACACAGATCATGCATACATATCTTTGCAAGGAGTAAACATCAAAACCTGGCACTGTTGCCTCAGCCATGCAAGCTATCAAGCAATTCTCCACTTAGCCTGCAATTGCAAGATCAAAGGTGCACCCACCTCTCATTATTCCTTGCCACCCAAATGTGACAATTGCATCCTGGAAAAGCAGACCAGGATGCATGGACCAAAGATGTGGGCAGTGGAGTGCAGAGTGTTGCAGAAGCTGGTGAATGTGCAATTAAAATCTGGTAACCACTATGTACTAGATATTGTGGATGATTATACAAACATGGCATGGTCCATTCTTCTTAAAACAAAAGATGAGGCATATCCAGCACAAAAAGCATGAGAATTAGCATGCAAGAGCAAAACAGGTCTCAGAGTGGGGAAATATCATACAGGTTTCAATGTAGAGCTCCACAGTAAGGAAATGGAACAGTGGCTCAAATCCAGGGAAATTATAAACAAACACAGTGCCCCATATACATCAGCTCACATTGGCCAAGTTGAACAAATGCATTGCACCTTGATGGGAAAGGCAAGAAGCATGAGAATTGATTCAGGCTGCTCTGAATCCCTCTGGGATTAGTTTTACCTTACAGCCACGCATCTTCATATGAAGACTCCTACAAAATCTCTCAATAGGAAAACACTGCATGAAATATAGTTTGGACGCAAACCCACATACTTGTACATGCAAGAGATTGGCTGCCAGGCATATGTGCTCATACAAACACACAATCCAAAGGTAAAACCTTGATCCATCAAATGCATACTCATCAGCTATGGGGTTAACTCAAAGACATACTGCTGCTGGGACAAAACAAATAACAAGTTGTATTAGTCCTATTATGTGAGGTTTATTGAGCGTCACAAAACGCTAGCTAGCAGCGTGCACTCTAACCCACAAGAAAATCAAGTTGAGCCACCAATCCTGTCCCTACAAGAACTTGATGAGTCTGCTACTCTAACGCCACAAGAAAAGGATGACAACCTCAGCTACAAACTCAACTTTGATGCACAATCAACTCCTGAAATTCCTCTTGAACAAATCAATCAAAACCTCTAAGGCACTGCTCCACAAAGATCAAATTGTGTATGTCAACCAACTGAGAAGGCTGCCCAAGGAGACACTCAACCAGCAATGAGGCTCGATAAGGTGATGAAAGAAGTGAGAGAAGGGGAAGCACAATTGAAAGAAGTGAAAGCAGAAAGGAGGGAACAGACACATTGTGAAACTGATGGTAACACAACTGAGAATAACACCAACAGACAAGCACCCATGCCCACAAATAATGATATCAATCACAATCAAATACTCATGGCAATTTCACAACTTGGTGACATAGAACTGCTCCCCTCCACCATAGGAGAAGAACCAAGGACATAGAAGGAAGCCCAAGTAGGGCCGGATGCACAGAAATGGGAAGAAGCATACAAGGAAGAAATGAAGTCCCTGCAAGACATGAATGTCTACTGACTTGTTCCATGATCAGCAGTCCCTCATGGATACAAAATATGAAAAGAAAGCCCAATCTTTAAAATCAAAGGGATGAGCATGGTAAACCTTTCAGGTTTAAGATATGCTGTGTTTTCAAAGGCTACAAACAGATCTATGGAAGAAACTATAATAAAACTACTTCACCCATGGCATGTATGGGATCATAGCATATCCTCCTGCATATAGCGGCTGCCAAGGAGTGGGATGTGGCACAAATAGATGTGAAGACTGCTTTCACTGCTGGTGCTGGAACCTATTTCCATCAGAAAAAGGGACAAAGAAGTGTGTCATGCCATTTCTAGGTCCTTTTTCCTTATGAAATATATAAATAATTTCTTATTTCAAAAGTTAAGAAAATGCATAACTTTTT
>JAGGAP010000778.1:0-12496 GCA_017657235.1 Termitomyces sp. T73sscA
CTTAGGTATCATGTGACTTACCTTATTTTCTTCAACGCCTGGCAGGGTGGATCTTTAGACTTGTTCTCTTTGGATTCCCCTCTGCCAGGTGCGTAACTATTAATACTGATTACCTACACATATATTAATATACTTTGGATTCCCCTCTGCCAGTTGTGTGATTAGCCGCAACTCCCGGAGGTTGCCCTTACAGTTCTGCCTTTTTCCTCTGCACAATTGCTTTCTCAATACCAGCCCTCGCTACCTGCACTGCCTCCTCCTTCTGTCTCTGTTGCCACCTTGTTTTCCTCATCTTTGCCTGCTTAAGTTTCCAAAGCCACTCCCCCCCACTGTCTGTGACATCCTCCCCATTTTGCACACAGATGCTTGCACTAGCCCTGCACACTGCCCAACTAGCTTCTCCACCAGTAGGCATGTCTTCTTGCAGTAAGTCAACTCAAACTCTACTGCTGATCTCTCTCAATTGATTGATGGATTGTGCTTTCACAACCAGTTTACTCCAACCCCAAGGATCATGTTATTATTGCCAATATCCACCATGTCAAATGCCAACATTTCTCAGCAAAACCTCCAGGTGAACTTCCTCCTTGATGAGACCTGACCTGACCTCTGTATTGTCGATTGTCCTCAAATGCACTGAATGCTTCTTCAACACCATCGGCAGCCCCTGTTCTACTACAAACAGTGGGTTGGCAAAACAGCAACTTGCACCTGAATCTACCATTATTCTGGTGTCAATTAACCTTGGTTCTGGCATCTGGCTGTGGACCCTCAACATTACTAGCAGTTTCAATGCTGAATACAGCAACTGCAGTGATCTTGCAGGAACCACTGCTGCTTGCTTCTATTATTGCTGTCTCACTTTGGCCCTCACACCTGCTTGCATGTCCCCTCTAAACACACTAACATTATTAGTGCAATATACATTGGACTGATTGGTTGCACTCGCTACAGTGAAGCAAGGTGGTTGGACCCTACACAAAACCTGCACCAAGACTCTCATCCTTCTTCTCTCCCATTTCCAATGCCTTTTGCACTGCTGCTTTAATCACTGATTTCAATAGCAGATACTCCACCATGAAATGGCCAGGTTTGCTGCACTTGAAACACACTTTCTCTGCTGCTGACCTTTTGCCCTTGTCAACCTCCATAGCATCTGGGTTCTTCAAAGCTGGTGGTGGTGCTGCATGAATTGTCCCTGCGTTATTTGCTGTCTGATTTGTCTGACTCTGTTGCCACACCAAGGCCTGGCTTGACATGCTCCAATTGCCCTTTCTTTTTGCTGCAATGTCAGCCAACTTGCTCTCTCAGCGCAGCAAAATGTTGCAAGCTTCCTTAGGCGTCTTGTAGTTAGAATTTGCCAATGCCTCCATTGCTTGTAAGTTCAACTCCTTCCAGAACCAATCCTTTACATGTTCACTCTCTGCATCTGCACATCCAAGTTTGCTCTTCAGCTTGAAGAATGCCATGCAATAATTGGTGATCAAACTCAAGAGTTGGTCAATCTTGTTTCTTGCCTCTTCTGCTGGATCCCTTGTGTAGAACAAGGCTTTGAAATCTTCCAGCTGTGCTGCCCAGTCATAGCAACAGGGATTTATCAAGGCATCCTCTAGTCCAGTTGTAATAATGCATGACTACTCTTGTGCTCAGCCTGAAAAGTACAACTGCGCCCATATGATCTTCTGCTTACTGCTCCAAAAATTTTTGAACAATGCCACTGCTTCAACTTGTTGCACAAACTGATCTGCCAGATGCTTCTTACTTCCATCATACATAGTGAAATAGTTTACCCTTGGAGGGCATACCCCTGTGTGCACCGCAATCTCAAGGCTTGATATTCTAGACAAGGCTCCATACAGTTCTTTTTGCATTTCTCCAAGGTGTGCCTGAATCTGTGTCACTAGTTCCACCTGGATAGTCTTGAACACCAGGTCGGCAATCCATATCTCCACTGCCATCAGTGTATCATTGTCCTCAATCAGCAACATTATTATACACAGGAGAGAAAGATTCCAAAAAAAAAAAACTGAAAAGGTATGCTTGATTTAAGTGTCAAGGTCTACTCATGGCTTGCAATGTGATACAAGTAGAAACTGTAGAACAAAATATACTGTAGTGAGGTTGGTATATCTAGTACTGGTACCACCTGTAGAATGAAATGAATCAAGCGTAAGGCTTGTATTGTATCTACCAACTACTGTACTAGTGCATTGTCACATGGTATTGTGACAACAAGCTTGCCAATCACAATGGGATGCACTTCCATTTGTGGGTGATGCCAGGTCTGACTCTTCCCAGACACTTGTCCAGAAATCCACCTGATACATTGGCAAAGTCCTTCAAGAATGTAAGTACTTGGTTAGCATGTTGCAGCTTTTGAATGAATGATATGCTTACACAGGCCTGATCCCTGTTGCTCTGTTGCTTTAAAAGTAGATAACTAGTCCCATGTTCAATTCAGGAAGATTTAATGTGTTCATGTTTATGCCATGGATCTCAAATGCTGCAGCCAGCCATAAATACAGTGCTAAATTGTCAGCTGTCTTATAGAAAGGTGAGATATACAAGTCTCCGCTCTTAGCACTACATCACCTGAAAAAATAATAGCTAGAAGCAGTAGTTATAAGCACTGCATACTCAATGTTCTCCTGCATCATTTGATTCCAGATCTGTCTTTATATTGAGAGATCTGGGGAAAGAGAGTTTCTCATCAATATATCTGATGGAGAATCTTATCTTAAGTCTTAGTCACGGTTACTATGCTAGCTTCAGTAGTGTTTTCAGCTTCCTTTTGCCAGACATATTTGATTGCCATTCCAAAGACAAATTGTCTCTTTTGAACTGTACACCATCCTGTCACATCTTTGAAAACATTATCTGTGAGTACTGATACAATGGTTGTCCAAATATAACAAAGGGCTGAAAACTGTAACCCAAAAAGGCATTGAAAACCATAGATACAGACATACCTCATAGAATATCCAGTGAGCCCACACCAACAACAAAGCACCACATCAACAAAACAATAGAAACATCAAAGAGACAGTCCTGTTGGTAAGGGCAAAGTGCCAGGTGATAAGATTAATGATCCATTACACCATCATAATCCCAACAATTTCTAGACAAGTAGCTGTGTCTGCTATCATGGATCATTGATCCCCTGATAAGGCATCAATCACAACCAAAGAAACTCTGTTCTTGACCACTATTGCTACCTGCACCCACCCATGGCCTCCATCCTCCTTGCTAGCACATGCATGATTTACAGGAAGTCATGGAGGAAACAAAGGCCTAGAAGGAAGGAAAGTACAATTGGAATGAGACCAAAGGAATAGGTTTAGCTGGGAAAGGGCTAAACCATTTCTCTAGCAAGGTCTGGACACACCAAGACAGTATCAGCACTCCAGGTACACATCAGAATGAAGCAATCATGCGTCAAAAATGCTGGTCCATGCACATCAAGGGAAGGATAAAAGGGGGAGTGGATTGGGGAGGTGGGGCAAGCAAGCTGATTGCTATGGCACAGGATCCTCAGAGAGCGAATTACTTAGGCCTAGGAGCACTAGTTTGACTTCTTTGGTCTTGATTTAATATATCATTTGAATCAAATTTTGAGTCTGATCATTAAGTCTACTCAAATTAAATCAATAAAATATATTCTGCTGCATTCTGAGGTGTGCAATTAGTGTAACTAAAGCTCCACAAACTTGCAAACTCAGTGTTGCAATATATAAGTTTGGCTAAATTCAATTAAGTCAAATTTGATCTATTTCTAATTCTACAATTTGCATCAGTACTGTGTTGGTTTTGACTTCAACAACTGCTTTAACAGTGAAAGCCGCCTTATACACTTCTGACTATAGCTCACTGCTCCTGTTGGTAACCAGGAGGCATAAGTGGATTCCAAAGTTAGTGATGTGCTTTGTGGACATGGTTGAAGAAGCAAAAAATTGGAAATGAGATTTCTTGAAATTGCAATGATGACCAAAGTTTAAAAACAGCTGTATATCCAGGATCAGCACCATGAGTCACTTTTTGGATTTGTTTTTAAGCTATGTAGTAAGCCATGATCTTGAACACTGGGGCAAGGTTTCCTTGCTTGAATTGTGACTTGTTGTCCTTTTCTATGCATTTGAGTCGTTTGAGCAGTAGTGCAGTGGAAATGGAATGGACAATGGCTATAAATTTACGCATTACCTGGACTCCAGTGTTACAGTCTGCTGAGACTTTACAGGGGTCTGTACCTCCTTGCCAATTCTGTCTGAACATTGAACATTTCATCTGGGCATAGCATTGAAGAGACACACATTTTTGGCAGAAATGCACATTGCACAGGAGGATTCAATGAGAGATATGATTGCAAGCTAATATTCTTGTCAGTTTATTGCTGGGATGCTGAAAAGGCATACCTGTTTGTAGGAGAGTCTGGGGTACACAGGGTATTTGCAAAGTAAAATCCAAGGTTGTTCGGACTGTATATATGTTAAATGATCAACTCTGCAACATGATGCAGGTTGTCACCTTTGTGGGGTTGGGAGTTAGTTGTAATGGCGTGAGATATAGGGCGCTGAAGGGATGGCGGCATCAAGTTTGTAGTTTGGACTACTACAATAACAGGTTAGCTTAGCACCCTGAAAGAGACTGGTCATACCTGAGGGCCAAAAAGGCTTTAGTTCTCACTGCTCCATAACCTTCGGTTGCCCTTCAACACCAATGAATGCCGCTTTTGATTAGGATCAAGAGTAGATGGAAATAGAGGTTGTGAAAAAGGTTTCAAACTCTCAATGGATATATCATCCATGGAAACATGAGACCTTGTGAGCATGAATTAAAAAACTGGTGAAGGATTGAATAAAGAGAGTTCAAGGTTGCCAGTCCTCCGCAGGGTGTTGCTGGAGATATAGGTGTCACTGGAGGTTGGAATTCACATTGGAGTCCGTATAAACTCATATAGTCATGTACAAGAGGAGCAGCAAGACAAGTCAAAAAGCTAAAAATGTTTAGAAACTGATAAAGGGCAAGTTCACTGTGACAACCATCACTGACATTCACTTATTATTTCCTCGTGATTTCCTCTCACCACTCCTACTGGCTACCTCAATAACCGATAGTATATAATCTGTACCTTTGTGTAGTTAGGCAGATTTTTGGCAATTCAGGACTTATCCCAGTTCTATCGATTAACTAAGTCTCTGGTGTGACGGACACTGTGACCACTCGCTGTCCTCACATATTTTGAACTTCTCAAAAGTCCTACTAACTACTAAAACACCCGACTCTCGTGTACTGGTTACTCCCACAGTCTGATCAACTGCAGACTACCAACACTGTGAGTCAACACCCAAAAATTCATTCACTAACAACTATGCAAACTAGATACTCTACTCAAAGTCAGCTGTCTAGAACCTCGGCTTGACAACTCAGCCCAACTTTGGATTGCTCAGATGCCCAGGAGTGAAGAACAAGACAGGTACCAAGGCTATGGGGAATGGACCATGCCTGGAACCTTCCGTGAGTGCTGATACCACCACGATGCCCACCAAAATGGAGGTGGATGCCACCGAGCTTAAGGCTGGCGGAAAAGATGATCACTCTGTGGACATCAAGCTTGGGTACTCTAACAAGACAAGCTCAGAGTCTGATGGTGACAATCATCAGTATGTATCTACCTTAGAACCCAATGGGTTAGTAGAACAATTAACTAATGATCCTACCATTACCAAGATTAAGAAAACTTGTGTAGATGATGGTAACATACAGAATGGTGAACAGTTACTTAAAGACATTGAAAGTGCACACAGAAATATGACTCTAGAGGAACGAGAACATGTTGATAAGAGAATGGACAGGGTTTCATTCCTAATTGAACAAGAGGAACCCTGAGAAAAGGGGAAACCAAAAAATTGGGAAGGGATCAACTTAAACAAAATTGAGATGAATCTTCAGATACAACACAAGATACTCACGGGGCTCGGTGCAAACCAAAACCACAAGCAAGTACCATTACCCTGGGATATAGAAGATCAGAACTCGGTGACTGACTATAAAAACATCGTTGATGGAGAAGAGTATATACCAAGAGAGATGGACAATATTGTGGAGCAGTACGAACTGTCTTGTGAAGAAGTGATAGACTATCTTAAGAATAAGAACAAGTTAGCCCGTGAAATGAAGCGATTATGCCAAATAAAATGATTGGCTCACTCAAGGCGCAGGGACTGCTTAGTGTCAGAACCCTTATCCCACAAGCTAGCAACCCTGATCAGCAAGGTTGCTGAAGGATCCAGAAATAAACACAGATACAGGCTGAGACCTGGGATGGATAGCCACCAGTACGACAGTGATGCGGCTACTAAACCCATCACTCAGGTAAGTGCTCAAAGCGCTCTGGGACAAGCTTTTGGTTGCCTGGGTAAGCACCAACAACCTGAAAATATAGAATCAGGACACGATTCAGACAACACATTGTCCAATGGTGAATCAGAATTGGACCCGAGCTCAGGATATGATACCGACTCTGAGGGATCCAACAGCTCCTGTAGCTTGGATGTAAGGTCATCACATTGCCATCGGGACTGCCATCAATTCTGCCAATCTTGCAGATCTAAACGTAAGCACTTGCAGTGACAGAGCACCATTAAACCAACCCCACTGGAGAAATACAATGGGAGAGTGGACATTTGTGCCTTCCACAAGTTCTTGATGCATGGAACCACATACGTCAAATATGGCTATGTCAAGAAACAACGTCAGGTTATGGTTCTATCGGAGTTCCTCACTGGTAAAGCATACACCTTTTACACACATTCAGTATTTATGAGTTGGTCTCTAAGACAATTCTTCATGGAACTATTCAACTACTGCTTCCCAATTGACTTTAGGAACCAGCAGAGGGAAAAGCTAAACAGCTTCACCCAGGGATCAAAATCAGTCCACAAATACGTAGCTGATTTAGACGAGGTGCAGATAGCTTTTGTGTGCGCGTAGTCAAACTATTCAATGGATTTTGACCATCAATTTGTAAAGCACTGCTGAGAGAACACATTAACCCTGAATACTCCTCCTGGAAGGAGATGGTCCAGGAAGCAGAGTATCAGGAGATGGCCAACAATGTGGACCTGTGGGAAAACAATGGAAATGGTCAGGCCAATCACACCCAACACCACAACCAACATCACATCCATAACTTGGGACAGAGGAATTTGCATCCCAACAAAAATCATGGTTTCAATGATAAAAACAGAAATGCTCCGTCCTTTGCGACAAGAAGAAACAATACAAATCTGGGTTCACATGTCAACCCTCAGGGATTGAATGGGCCCATATGAAGCCAATGCAAGGGCAACAACCTGAGCATGGGACCTAAGAGGAATAACAACCAGAATGGTTGTATTCTAAGCAATGAGGAAAAAGAAGAACTACGTAACGCCTGTAAATGTTTCTTGTGCAAACAAGAAGAACACTTTGCTTGCAATTGCCCAACAAAGGAACGAATGAGGTTGAACAATAATAAACCTCCAGGGGTGAGCGCGTTTGGCATCTGTGTGGATCTTGAACAAACTGAACAGTTCAGAAAGGATAGTTTCGATCAGATAAATAAGTTATCTGTAGGGATGATAGGGAGAGACTATACAACTAAATATCCAACACCCCACACTAAGGAGTACGATAGTGACAGGGACACAATCCCTGAGTTACAATCTGTATTAGACTCTGACATCGAAGATGGAGATTCCAAGGATGCTTCATCTGACTGGAATAACCCCGATATAGAGGAGGGAGAAATCCTGTTGGCACCTCTGATGGAGTTTGACAAATGCTACAAGTATCCTGTAGAAAATGCTAAGGAGAAACTCTATTTGCTTGACATGAACTCAAAACAGAAGCGCCTGGGAGATGCAGCCTGCCACAAGCTCGAAGAGATGTTAGAGAGCGTGCAACCCTACCTGGGTGATCCAGTCAACATACTCCAATTTAGGAAGAGAAGATTCACTGTTACACCCATGTCTCATAATGAACTGCTGGTATGCGACAACGTATTAGATCTGTTTGAAGTGTTACCCCGGAATGTTGTAATGCAAATGCACTTTGTGATTGGTGATTGGTATGCTACAATATGACATCATAAGACTGGAGTGGCTTACAACAAAAAGTCATTCTACCAGACATGCTTAATAGTGGAAGTATATGCCTGGAGCGCTAAGAGGGCCCTGGAACTAGGGGCTCCCTATCCGTTGGATGATGACAATCAGTTGTTTTATCACCAATTTGAGGTATTACCTGACAAGGGTACATACCAGATTTATGACAGATATAATGGGTTCTTGGTGGCAATAGACCTTTGCTGCATTTGCAATGAACACTTTGACATAGTCAACTGGTACACAAAACAGCTCTAAAAGGCCTTTAATAGCAAGACAGGATCAATTGATCCAGTAGAATCTATATCATGTCTATTAAGCCAGGAAACTATCAAAGATTCCGTGTTGTGGGAACCTACATTAGAAGTCCACAAGGCATGGAACCCTGTGCTGGAGAGACTGTGTTGGGAGAAAGGTAGCAGTGAGCTTTGTGCATTGGAACTCAATGGTCAACAAGTTCCCATGGAAATTTATCCCTCTATACAATGGAATGCTACCCATGCAAAAGATCCCTCTTGCATGGTACCAAAGCCATTGGTGGTGGTAGTACATATCAATGGGCAACCCACAAGAGCCTTGATAGACTCCGGATTGCTTGGCAACTTTGTATCTAGCACCTTAGCACAACAGCTTAATATAGAAAAGAAGGAACTCACTTTGCCTGTACCGCTTCAACTGGCCGTGCAAGGATCCCGCTCCCAGATAAACTATGGAGCCACAGCCAAGTTCCAGTACCAGTCAATCTCTGAGAAGAGATACTTTGATGTCATTAACTTGTCTGGTTATGACTTGATACTTGGTACTCCGTTCCTTTTTCAGCACCAGGTGACATTTGGACTTCACTCTTTACATGTTGTGATAGGGTCAGCTTGATTGCTACCATTGGAAGGAAAAGGAGTAACCCAACTTCCATCACAATCCATGAAGTTATACAAAGAAAACCTGGAGATTATATGAGAAGAACTTCGCCAATATGCTGCTCCTATATGCAAATTGGCAAGTGACACTCCTTTACCTCTGTTATGGGCCATTAATCACACTATTGATTTGATTGACCCAAATAGGACGTATTCATGGCATCCGTTGTGTTGCCCAGAAGCAATGTGGCAACAATGGAGCAAAAAGCAAGATGCATATATCCAAAATGGACAATGGAAGGTTACCAGCAGCAGGAACATGGTCCCAATGATGTTAATTCCAAAACCCTCCAAATTGGGAGGTCCTCCTCGACTGCATACAGTGTTCAACCTTTGTGCTCAGAACACAAACACCATCAAACAATCTTCCCTGCTCCCTGACATAGATGGCATACTTTGAAGAGTAGCCAAAGGTTGGTATAGATCCATCTTGGATGGAAAAGATGCTTATGAACAGATTTGTGTAATACCAGAACATGTGGAGCATACTGCAATGACAACACCTGATGGAAACATGATTAGCAATGTGGTACAGCAGGGAGATTGCAATGCACTGGCTACTTACCAAGCCCTCATGAATTATGTCTTTTCAGCATACATAGGCTGGTTTCTGGATGTATACTTAGATGATATAATTATCTATTCCAAAACATTGGAAGAACACATAAAGCATATAAAACTTGTTATAGACATTCTGCGCAAAGAAAAACTTTACCTAGGTAAAGATAAGCTACAGTTCTTATGTTAGGAAATGAAAGTACTTGGCAGAATAGTAGACAACAATGGCATCCAAATGGATCCAGACAAGGTTGATGCAATCACCAAATAGAAGACCCCTACTAATTGTGATCTCTTGAGAGGATTCTTAGGTGCAGCAGGATACCTGGCAGATAATATTGACCAAGTAAGAATACTAATGGGGATTCTACACTCACTGACTGGAGACACGGTTCTGTTTAGGTGGGAATATACTCATTAGCAGGTGTTCAAAGACATCAAATGCTTGACTGCAAAATGTTGAGACCACCACTAATGACCATTGGAATATGGCAAGGATAAGCTGCCAGTGCACATTGTTACCAATGGCTGTGTCACAGAAATAGCTAGAGTTGTGAGTCAGGGTGAGGACTGGTGTACTGCAAAAGTAGCAGCCTTCTACTCTGCAAAACTCAATTCAATGCAACAGAACTATTCTGTTCACGAGATTAAAATGCTAGCAGAGGTCAAAACTATGCTAAAGCACCGTGTTATATTACAAGGAGTAAAGTTTACCTGGTATACAGATCATAAGGGCTTAGTACATCTATTAAATCAGAAAAATTTATCTGGGAGGCAAGCCCAATGGTTAGAAAAAATATCCAAATTTGATTTTGAGGTCACATACATACCGGAAGTGGAGAACATTCTGTCTGATGCATTATCACAGCTATACACATTTGATGAGCTGGAAACAGTAAGGGCCCAGAGTGAATACACTTACTATGATGTAATTAATAATGATTTGCTCACTGCGCATCTCATATTGGCCCCACATGCTTGTGGGAGCAGAGAGCAAGAATGGGTGCATACTTGCTTTGAGCTCAGTAGAAGTGGAAGAGGCAAGTACAATGCCGGGAGGGCACTTAGCTCTGGAGGAGGGTCATGTCTGATAGCCAGGAACAGTGCATGATGTCAGACTCCACTAGTGGCGCAAAGTCAAAACAAGCATACTGACATAAGGTTGTCCTCCCAGCGGAAACTGGATGCTCTGAAACATCAAGAGAATTTGCTGCATGGACAGTTAACTATTTCATGCTGAATGAACCTCAGCAACAAAAGGAGGGCAAGGATGGTGCAATAAGAAAACTCACCATCAAAATACCAGCATGTAAGTGCAATAACAAACACAGGAAAACTTCACCTGCCAAAAAACCCAATAACAAAAGGGAGGTTAATCCCAAACAGGAACAAGACCAGGGAATATCAGAATATTCCAGGAAGCTACAGCAGATAGTAGGACCCCCATGTTGCTGCCAGAATTATTGGCTGGAGGGCAAGAACCAATAGATTTAATCACAAACATATGTGATAAATATAGTCAGGACAAGGACCTAGCTCCTATAATAGAAAAATTGCATGAGTTTAAGAACTTTGAATACACAGAAGATAAACTACTGTACCTCAATAAAGATGGTAACCAATTACTGTGTATACCATTCACATTAGTATCAGGTCGAAGCATCCGTGAGGTGATTATATTGGAAGCTCACTCAATATTGGCTCATTTAGGAGCATGAAAAACATTGACTTGCCTGTGTGAACATGTCTGGTGGAAAAATATGAGCAGTGACGTACATTTGTACTGTGAGTCATGCATTATCTGTGCATGGAATAAGCCAAGCAACCACAAATCCTATGGTAAACTGGTTCCCCTACCAGTACCAACCCTTCTATGAGAAGTAATTGGCATAGACTTTGTAGGTCCTTTGCCTGAGTCAAAGGATTGGGATGCCACCTACGATTTCCTAACCATGATTATTGACCACCTAACTAGCATGGTACACTTAGTACCTGGGAGGACTAATTACATGGCATGGAACATTCCTGAACTTGTCTTTGTAGAAATGTATAAACTACACAGACTACCAAAAGCAATAGTCAGCGACTGAGACTCATACTTCACTAGTATATTTTGGTCACACCTGCATAGCTTAATAGGCACCCAATTAAAGATGTCAAGTTCATACCATCCTGAGACAGATGGAGCAATGGAACAAGCCAACCAAACAGTAACCCAGATGATAAGGCAATGCATCAGTCCGAGTCAGAAAGATTGGGTGGCCAAACTACCAGGAATTGAATTCGCAATTAACAATGCCCAATCAGAAACAATAGGATACTCACCTTTCTTCCTGAACTATGGACGTTTACCTCGTACTATAATCTGAAACTTGGCCTCCAAGAACAAATATCCAGGCATACGAGTTTTTGCCCAACAACTAAGATCAGCTATCATAGCAGCCCATGATAGCATTCTAGCAGCGCTAGTTAAGCAGACACACAATGCTAATCAAAAACAATCACCCATACCATTCAGAGAAGGAGATTTTGTTTATGTCTCAACTGAAAATATGGCATTCCCCAAGGAACTGGCACATAAACTGATACCTAAGTTTGTGGGTCTGTATTTAATTCTAAAGGACTTTGGTAATCACTCCTTTAGGGTACAACTTCCCTCTCACATGAGAAAGCGAGGTATACACAACAGTTTTCACTCATTGCTTTTATGGATACACCATCCTAACAATGACCGAAGGTTCCCTGGGTGCCTATTCTCTCAAATAATCTCAGAAGTAGAGCCCAAACACAAAAATGAATGGGTGGCTGATAAAATTGTCAGCCATGCTGGTGTAAAAGACAAGGCCATCTTCAAAGTCTTATGGCAAGCTGGAGATAAAA
>JAGGAP010000779.1:0-12493 GCA_017657235.1 Termitomyces sp. T73sscA
CCTATCCAGGTTAGCAATGCTGCCTGTATCATCAACTGCTTCTGGGTAAGACTCTTTGATTTCTTTGACAAAGGCTTCCCAAGAGCCTCCTTCATCATAAGAGTCAAAGCCTAGCCATTCTTGTTCTGTCTGAGCATCCACATATTCCAAAATCCTTCTCTTTCTCTCCTTATCACTGGTGATACCAGCATGATCAAACAAAGATTCCATTCTTTGGACAAATTGGTGAACCTCAGAAGGTTCACTGTGTCTAAATTTTGGTGCATCTCTGCTATCAGCAAGTGGCATTTTATAACGGTAGGGTTGTTGTAATGGTAATTGTGGTTGTGGTTGTTGTTCCATAGTTCTAGATAAACTAGGTGTTTCTAATACAAAAGTAGTAGTTGGTGTTGGTTGAGTTGGAGACTTGTGCTTTTCTGTGCGTAATTTTTGCTTTCTAAGAACAATGTCTGGATTCTCAAGAACAGCAACAGTATCCTTGCTAGAGGCATGTGTTTCTCTTCTTTTTGGAATAACAACTGTTTTTGCCCTTGGTGTAGTAACCTTAGGCATGCTGGGCCAAGACCCAGGCAGTGCAAAACTAATGTTTCTTTTGGTTGGACTCCTGATGGAGACCTAAAAGTGTTTTGTCTTTGTGCAACAAAAGCCCCCTTGCAGTAGGCTCCAGATGATGCAAATTTTGTTAGTTACTAGTAATTAAAGCTCAAAATAATAGAATAAATATTATAAGCTTGCAATATTATCAACGTGCATTCCCTGTCTATGAATGCATTATGCACAATAGATATAAAGACAACAAAAGCCAAAAGTATTGATGCTCAAAATAATATAATAAATATTATAAGCTTTGATGCAGTTACTATCAAATCCTGAGATCAAGGGTTCAAGTCACACACAATGCACACTTTTTAAGATAGTGAAATGTAATAGTTTATTTGGATTTTAAAAACAGTTTAATTCACACTGTGTTGAATTGTTAAAACTTTATTTCTATTTCCAATGCCACTAATCAATTCCCCTGAAGTCAATCACAAGCTCTTTAGCCTAAGATGTCTGCTTCCTGGGGACTCCAAGCTGTGGCAAGCTGATTGCTCACCGAGTTCCCCCAATTCCTCCTCCTTTTATACCCCTCCTGGCATGCACAGACCAATCATCAGTTGCATGTGATTGTCTAGCTATGTTGTACCCAACGCACTTGTCATGTGCTTGGCATGGTCTCGACATGTCCTGCCTGATGGTTTAGCTGCGCTTCCTGGCTAATTGTTTCCTTGTGATTCCCGACCTCCCACCTTTTTATTCTGCCTTCTTCATGTGTCTGGGTGGCCTACCTGAGTGTTTTGTGGGTTTTGCAGTGCATTGGTTGGTTTGGTGGGTCAAGGGAGATGTGTCATTGCAGTTGTGGGGAGCAGGAAGCACAAATTGTCAAAGGTTTGATGTGTCGATCACGGATCAATGATCCGTGATCATCATCTTGGCGCCATACAGCCATGATCACCCATCAGCTCAGCTGAATGCCCCTGATGATGTTTGTGCTGCTTTTTGATCCCTCAACATGGCTGCTGGCAGTCATCATACTGGTGTGCTGGGTGCTCTTTGAGCATGCTTTTTCTGAGGTATGTTTCCTTTGTCTACAGTTTTTGACTTCTGCTTACAGTTTTCAGCGTTTTCATGGTATATCTGGGAATATTACTACCTCTGTTGGTCTCAGTCTCAAGACCGGTGTAATAATGGTATGGTATGGGCTCACTGCTAGGTAAGGTTTCAAGAAAATTCAAGTATATACATGCTGTAAATCAGCATGTATGCAATGGGAATCAGGAACGTACATAAACCTCGCCAAGTCTGCATCCCTAGTTCTACCCACTCAGGATGAATAGGTGGTCAGAGGGAGTTCTGATGCTGATGGTTCCATGTATGCAAGTATGTTATTGTATAAATGACCATGGCAACACACTTGTCTCTGATCATTTGTCAATCATAGTGTCAACAGTTATTTGTGGTCTCTCTAAGTGTCCTATCTATCTCTCTATCATCCAGGGCCCAAATGGGGTGTCAGTTCAAACACAGACCCAGATGCACCTCACTTGAGCCCAGACCTCACTTGCACTCGGGCTCAAACTTGGACTCAGCCGGTGGTTTCCATGGGCTGGTTCTAAGTTTCCAATCCAGAGGCATACACATGTTCTATCTTTTCTCTGTATTCTATATTTCTATCGGATCAGAACAGGGTGTTTGCTGTAGCTTGCAATGGCCACAGTATTATAAATCCATCCAAAACTATAGCACAGGTAGCCCGTGCGGCAATGGTGCCACTAATATGTGTGCTCTTGCGACCACTGCTGGTACTGCATTGTAGGTTGGGCTGGGTGGCAAGGCACATTTTGTCTCCCTACCACTTTGGCATCTCAGGGAGAGCAGAACTGATCAAAATGTATTTGTTGTCCAAAACTAGCAAGGACTGTTCCCAACTGATACTTACTGGTATATTGAGACTAAACTTCTGTGAGGCTCACTTTTTCCATCTTTGCAACCTGCTACTCGAATAAGGTCCATTCTCCTGTATTCCTTGGAAGATTATCTGAAATGTATTTCATGGAGCATAGTAGGAGTGAAAAATTGGTTAAAATGTCAAAAGAGAGGAGTAGAAGTCTATTATACTTAGTAAAAAGGAATGCAGTAGTCATAGTAGTAGTAGTACACTGAATAATGAGATCCAGAGATTAGATGCAAGTTAAGCTGAAACTCTTGATTGATGCTTGAGTGTGGGGCTGATTAGATTCTCTTAAATATATATGTTTCAGAGATGTGTTTCATTCAAAGGTTATGATTGCTAATCAAAGTTCTTGTACATGCATTTATGAGCTCAGTCGAGCCTTGACCTCTTATTTTTTCTAGAAGGGGTTTTCAAATATTAATGATTGTAGCCAGAAGGTGGAAATAACTACACAGTGTTCAACACTAGATATATACACGTTCTATTAAATAACTAACAAATAACACTAAGATAATAAATAGAGTGAGACAAAGTCTGTGTTGAAGGAGACAGAAAAAGTGATCTAAGCTTCATGTTGGCAGACATTGATGTCTAGATTTTCATCAAATTAGACAGCTGGTGAAGATATTTGGAGTGATTGCACAGTCTCATGTATATGCACAATTGAAAATGGCCCATTGATGAGAGCAATTGTCAATGCTGGGTAGACACACTATTGAAGATAAACACATTGAAAATTGTAGGAAAAGATGATACATACTGAAATGCTGATATAAATCTTAGAAATCACAGTAGAGGCAAATGCAATACTTGAACTATTGGAATTGTTTGCAAGAGTTATTACAATGTTTAGGGTTTGGCGTCTTGAATCATGATCAATCACCAGGCGCACAGCACAGAATACCCTCGTCGCTTGGCGTACTTCAAAGTGGTGTGTGGCTTACATTGTTGAGGTGGGCTGTTTGCGCTTTTCTTGCGCGCTGAGTCCCCACGTCTCGACCAATCACCAGAGATACATTCGAGGTTCCAAACTTTATCCATTGATTGGTGGTGTCGGAGAGGATGTATATAGTGAGTTGTATGACACGGTCTTCTCGTAAAGACGTTTCTTTGGATCTTCAGGCATAAGAACGTTAGGTTTATACATGCTGAGTGGGTAGAGCTAGGGACGGAGACTTGGCGCGGCTGACTGGTTTACGTTCTTGATTCGCATCACTCGAATATGTCCACGATATGTAAGCTGTTGACCTGGAGAAAATATCTAAAGGCCCGCAGTCTGCACACGCGATGCAGAGTCTGCATCACGGTTCAGATTATTACGTTTCAGATCTCAAACCAATGGCGTGGATTCCCAGTTCACGTTTCCCGGGGCGGAACAACGGTGCCGTGCTATTCATCAAAGACGGAGAGATGTTCGAGCTGCTCTTCCAGTTTGTATATCAGGTGATGTTCAGGGAACGCTGGAATAAGCGGGTCATGGGACAAACTTTGTCGCGGCGGGCGCATTCGTTGGGGACATGTGGAAGGCGCTGGTCGAGAAGAAGCCACATGATAGGGCGTTGAGTGCGTACACGGGTTTGAAGGCGCCATGCCTGCACGTTCCCATCGACACACAGCAATGGACGCGCCAGCTGGTCTCGCTCAGCTGGGCGAAGGCGTGTGACTCATGAATAGCACATGAGAAATAGATAGCTCTGAGAGGAAAAGTAATGTGTAATGAGCAAGCAGCGAGCAAGTTGAGTTTGTTGAAAGCATATGGATCATGAGAAGTATGACAATTCCATAAGCGTCTAATGAATAATTCGGCATCGTTGTGTCACAAACCATGGTTCTACTGTACCTTGATATGCTGGGTCATCAGAGATAGATGCAGGGGAAAAAATCACACACACACATCTGGATCAGACAATTTGTGGAGGGAAGTACAACAGTTGATCTGCGCGCTGGCTGTGCCGGCATTCGGGAAGTTAGTGGCTAAAATGAATTGATCTAGGTACTTCCGCTCTGAGAATCACTTCTTTCACTCTTTACATTGCACCAGCATTTAAGACCCAATTGCAAATTTGTGTGAGTACGATTCACAACGTGCTTTGAGTTTGGTCGCGAGTTGTGATAAGTGCATAATGCATACTATATGGGCAGGTGAATCTTATTGAAAGCATATAGATCATGACAGCATGGGTATGACAATTGTGTAGGGAGGGATAAAAGGCGTAATTTGGTATGGCTGTGTGGACGGCCAGGGCTGTGCTGTATCCAAATATTCTGGGTCAGATATATATAGATATAGGGTTATGGATGGATCAGATATTTGATCCAGAGATTGTGATGTAGTTTATTCTACACACCACAACCCTTGATATGGATCTCCATCATGTTGATCATTTCTGTTATGAAAGTCATCTTGGTTCAGACACAGCACACCCCCCACTTTCCTACTCTCTACTACTGTGTCAAACAGTGTACATAGTCTACCAGCTGCCAGAACTTGTTATGACTCCTGAAGAACGGCAAATCATCCAGGACCTTGGACAAGTCATACTTTTGAATTGGATTTATGCAATGCCAACAATATTCTTCTATGGTCTACCTCTTTCTGACTGAACACCAAATACTGACTTCTCCACAGGTTTCTTGATGCCAATTGCAATTATTGTTGCCTACCAGTATGATAGCCTTTGAGAAGAACAAATCCACTCAACCCTCACTGATATGTCAAACAGGCACCCATCCCAAACTTGGCGCTCAAAATGTCAACTAGCAGCTATCTGGTTAGGTATTGTCGCATTTAGCGGGTGTTTGCTGTCAAACCTTGCAATTTCCATCATTTCATTTCAAATTTTTCAACATAATATTACACCTCAACATCTTGATTCTGTTGGTGTTACTATGGCAACTTGGAATGTAGCTGAAAACTGGTTTTTTTACATCCCTGTGAGTTGTTGAAACAAATTCAACCATCTGTAGCTGAACTGGCTTAGCCTGTCATCAATGATGCCTTTATTATATGGCGTGCATGGGTTGTCTTCCAAAGACAACGTTGGGTACTGTGTCTTTCCATAACACTATGCTTCTGTACTCTTGGTGTGTGACATTTATAGTGAATATCCTGGACAAGCTGAGAGTATATACAGTTGTCACACTTGTTTTGGAGTCACTTTTCTCAAATCCTCTTGTTCTTGAGACTGCCCAAACTAAGGGACTTTTTGCTATCTTAGGTCTCACAGTCTCATGTTTGTCATTTGTAACTAATTTGGTTGCAACATCCTTTATTGGTTGGACTTTATGGTATGCTCTTTTTTGAACTTTTGCATGATTTCTTTACATTATTCTGCAATGGCAGGAAACATATTCAATTCCTAAAGAGAAACCAACAGTACCAATCATTCAAACTGTGGCACATCTTGAATCTCTTAACTGATGCAGGAGCTCTCTATGCTACTCTCCAGGTGTGTTTAGGAGAATAATCTGTATATGCCAGAATTAATGATTGGCATTACAGCTTCTGTATATTGTGATGAGCATTGCATCCAAACCCAACAAATTAGCTGTAGAAATTGCCTTTTATGTAATTGCTAATACTTATTTTTCCATCTCAGTATGTTTCATCTTTTTCCATTATTTTCAATGTGTTCATCTTCCAAAGGCCATCTATCCAGCATTGACAATTGCCCTTATTCGTGGGCCATTTTCAATTGTGCATATACATGACACTGTGCAAACACTCCAAATATCTTCCCCAGCTGTCTGACTGAATGCAATTTCATGGGACACCAATCTATGCCAACCAAATATTTTAGATTCATTTTCATGTAATTCTACTTTTATAAAATAAGATTCTGATCAGTGTTGTGTAATTTTCATCTTTATCTAGTTGTTGACTTCCATTGTCTCCTGTGCCTCTGCTGTCTTCTTTCTTGGACCATTCTTACATTATTGTTGCAACTAATCAACTGCCTTACCTCCCCCACACTACTAATAAAAAGTATGATGCCACAAAAATCATGAAAAAGTAAGTGGTGCTTTACATTAAGAATTTAGGAACTTGAGGTGCTGGATGAGAACACCAAACTTCATTAAAATAAATGTCTCCCTGTTGGTCTCTGCAGTACATCTATAAGACTGGTCCTGATTGCATCTTTTGGAGCATTTATGAAGGAAGGATATCTCTCTCCACACCTCCATTTTGCACTCATTTGGATGTATCAAATCCATTTAATGATTCTTACACTCCTAGAATACCATGGAGACTTGTTAGCAAGGATGGCATGATGAAACCATTAACTGATGGCATGTGTAAGGGCAAGGCTTAACACCTGTGGGACTCCTTCCACAGAATCAGCAATGCAAGCAACAAGCAAGAGTCAAGCAGGCACAGAGGCAGGCAAGAGTCAAGCAAGAGATAGGTAAGGCAAGCAGAATGTCACTAAAGAAGCTCACAGTCAATTTAATGGATAGGCCAGATGAATACTGCTATTGTTCAGCAGGAGAGGAAGGAATGGATCAGGAAATAACAGGGCTGCAAAAAAGAGAGGAATATTGGACATTACATGGAAGACAAGCACTAGTCAAATGCAGGCTGTGACTGGTGCATCAGCTGCACTCAATGCAAGGGCAGAAAACAAACAAAATTGAGGGAAAAAAACCAAGAAAGAAATAAGAAAAGCAGTAACAGCCAACCTACGTTGTCTCCTGAGAAAATAGAAAAGTATTACAATGAAAGGAAATGCTTCAACTGTGGAAGTCTTGAGCATCTTCAATGAAACTACCCAGATAGTGCTACTGTCAAAACATCAAGATCCAGTAAGCAACAAGATATCCTATTCACTTGAGAATGCTGACCATCTCCATGACCTTGCAAACTATACAACTGAGGAAGTATCATTACCCAGAATACAGATTCACTCCATAGCTGTGCACTACATGGGAGTTTGAGTGAACCAAATGCCAAGAGAAACACCCAAGTAGAGGAGGTACAAGGCCTTTGTCTTCTTGGATTAGCAAGGAAGGAAGTTCTCAGTAGTGGTAGATGGCATCTGTGAACATGATATTGAATTTAACCACTCAGGAAGAAAAGAACCAATCCACAACCTATATACTATGAGAGCTGAGTATCTGCTCCATTTTCAGCAACTGTATTCTAGAAATGAAGACAGGCAAGAATGCAATGGTGGATGACTAGTTAAAACTCATGAAGTATTTCTTCTTGGCACTGCACAATGTGTTGCAGCTTGCAAGACAACATGCAATCAGCTTGGAAGATACATGGTGCTGAGAAAAAAAATACTGTGCCATGTCCAGTCATTACTAAGCCAACGAGAGTCTGACCTACAGGCCGTGCAGACCATGTTGCAGACTCTGGAAGCTGAATCAAAGAGGCTCGGCGAGACACATACCACAGCGCGGTTCTCATTACAGTTGGAAGCAGATCAACTAAAATGTGATTTGGACCGGGTTGAGGCCGAGTTATCTCGTACACGAAAGGAGTTGGATGACAAAGATGCTAAAAGCCGTGATAGGGATGGGGTCCTTGACAAAATTCATGCTGAAAAGCGAGAGTTGGAAAGCCAGCTCGCTGCACAGACCCAAGCCCATTTAAATATCTCCGAGAAGTTTGACAGTGTACAGGGGGCTCTTTGTACAGCGGAGGGAGAAATCACAGTATTCAAAGTCAAGGTGGCTGTGAGTCAGTACATGCCCACCAAGTAAGATGGATCCTAAGAAAAGAGAAGTGCATATTTGGAAGGGGATACACAACCAGGTTAGAAGACACTCACCACTTTGAAGTCAAGGACTAAACACTATATGATAGTGTGCCTTGCATTCCAATTTATGACCATGCACTCCAATTTACCAGAGCTATCTCTCTGAAACTACTTCAGGAAGAGGAACTTGATTTGTACAGATGGTTTGCCAAGAAAGTCAGGGGATATTTGTACAAAAACTGAACATTTAATGTTTAGCACAATAGAGAGACCACATTTAAAATGACTGGAGGAGAATTTGTCTAGAGATGCTGACTGCAACTATTGGAGACTTGGTCAGTTTCTGGCACAACTAATATTGGATTTCTCTAATATTCAAATTGGAAGCCCATGTTACAATCAGCTGGGTATCAATATGGTTAATTGGATGCAAAGAAGGAAAACAAAAGAGATCTTACAAAGGAACAGGCCAGCAAATAATAGAAAGAAATGTGGCATGTCCTAAGAATCCATTCACAAACAATCCCAGATCTAGTCATAGTGATAGTCTATCTAAACAGTCATCTGGTCAGAGCATTGTTAGATTCTGCATCTTTAGGAGATTTTGTATCTACAAAAGTAGTTCAGCAATTGCATTTGAAAAAGAAAGACTTATCAACACCATTTAATGTCCCAAATGGCAGCACAGGAGTCACAATCAATGATTAACTATATTGCTGAGGCATGACTACAATATCAGTCAGTCAATGAGAGTAGACAGTTTGATGTAATGAACTTCTTAAGCTACAATGCAATTCTGGAAACTACATTAATTTTTGACATAAGACATTTGTTTCATCATAAGGCCATGATTTGGAGGCATTCTGCATTTTTAAGTAAGTTTTCAATATAGTGCAATGGTAGAACTCAACTCCACTTATGTAATGATCGGGAGTGCCAAGAGCTAGGAAATGCAGAGCAGTGGGGTACAGCATTTAGAAGCACAGGCCATGCAAGTATACCATGCTAGGCTGGAAAATGTCAGAGCAGACCTATGAGAATACACCAGGCCAATCTGCAAAAAGGCAGTCAAATGCTCTTTGCTCCTACTCAGGGCTATAAACCATGAAATACCCTTGATTGAGGAAGACAAGGTATACTTGTGGCACCTGTCAAAGTGCTCTGAGGCACTGCTGTCTCAGTGAGTAAAAAAGATACAAATAGAAAGAACTAAGATCCTCTTTACTTGATATGGAGGAGAACTTAAAGTGTGCATTGCAAGCAAGATACTGGTTGCTGATTGATAGAAAGGATGCTTATAAACAGATACAAATTGTCCCTGCACATGTCAACTGCACAATGGTCAACACACCTAGTGGGACAATGGTCAGTTACATGGTATAGCAGAGCAATTGCAATGCACCTGAAACCTATCAAACTTTGATGAATCATTTCTTTGCAGAATACTTAGAATGTTGGATAGATGTATATTAAGATTATATTGTAATTTATTCAGACTTCTAGAAGAGCACATTGATAGGCTGTGGTTTACAGCCTCACTGTGTACCAAAACAGACAAGAGAATGGTTTCCTTGTTGCACATGTTTTAGTTGAGGTATCTGAGTCTATTGAACTTTTGCTCACCTTCTTGCATGTAGGTTTAGTTAAGGTGCAACAAGGCCAGATTTTCTAAGATGTGTGATCACATCACCTAACTAGATCACCCTTCTTGTATCTATCTTCAGGTTCTTGATGTTGTTTTGCATAATAAGCCTGTCAGATTTTTGCCATGAGTAAGTTATCCTAGGCTTCTCTAGCATCAGCCTCCAGTTTCTCAATGATTTCTCTGGTGGTGATAGTCTCTTCAACACCCCATCTAGTAGCAATGCCAGGAGCAGGATTGTCCAGAGTGATCTGCCTATTTTTAGCTAGAAGGGTGAGAACTCAGTGGAGCAGATGTGGGGTCAGCAAAGGTTTGATTGCTGATCTTGGATCAATGATCTGCAATCAATGGTTGTAGATCAAAATATGCAATCAATAATCTCAGATCATGATTACCCATCACCAATCAATGATCTCACATCTGCCCTGCCCACATCATTGTTGCTTAATACCAATTTAGATATCCCTTTTTGTCTTTACTTCCTGCAACCTGCTGGCATACGTTGGGCATCATTAAATGTGGTTCTTCTTTTACAGTACTGAAGTATGTATAGCCTATGGCTTTTGGCTTTTAGTACATGCTTACTTACAGTTTTCAGCACTTTTATGCATGTATATTTTAGACATAAATATATTATATCTTTTTCAGTAACAACTGGTTCGTGTTCTAAAAGGTACATGTCTGTGCAATAGGTGTTTTGATGTAAGTGGGTGAGTTTCTATAAATTAGAGGAAGTTGAGTTGTATATTCAATTGTATCAATTGCAATAGATTTGAAATCGATGAGCATAGCAAGGTTAAAAATAAGCAAGCTCTGGGAGATCAACTGGCGGTGCAGGATGTTGTCTTATTTGAACAAGTCATCAAATATTACTAGACATATATGTATAACCATTACAATATCACAATATCAATGGACTAAGCATGGTCCTGATCAGAAATTCTGCCTGAAATTGGTGTGTTATCCTGCAAAGAAACAGTTGTCTGGAGGTTGCTCAGCTTGATCCATCAAAGAAAAACACACAAGACCAAATGTGCCCTCTCTTGTGATCCTAGTTTCATGGAACACCTTTATTCTGTGAGACTCTGCCTCACACTCTCTCCGCATCTTGGTTCTCTGGCTGGAGGGTGGTTTCTAGTTTATTTTAATCTCAATTCCACTGGAAGTTGTGGATAAGGTGCAGCTTCATGGAAACATGCCTTTTGAGGACATATAAACACAATTGTTGAATACTGCTAAAAGAGTATTTGAGTACCTTCATTGATATCAGGTAGTACAGTGGTTATCAGGACAGAAGGAAACATACAGCTTTCCAAGTGCATATGTTCTAGAAGAATCTCAGAGCAAGTAAGGCAAGAACAAAAAAACTTATAGAGCCATGGAAATGCTAGGGTTACACTACAAATAATTTTTAGAGGCCTTGAAGAAGTGAAGATTGAGCCTGCTGAGCATCCATTTTGAGGTCTATACTGACCACAGAATGCTAGAGTGAGGAATAAAAGGAGGACCCGTTTGCTAAGCAGGTGACAAGGGACCTCAAGATGAGAAGCATTGATAGTGCCCATATGGAGAACAGCCTCTTATATGTGGGACGTTGCTTCCTCATACTCAGCAGCACTCATGTATGCACACTGCTTTACAATTTGGCCCATGATAATCTTGGCCATTTTGGATTTGAGAAGAGCTACCAGACACTACAAAACTCATATTATTTGCCAAACATGAGGTGGGACCTGGAAAAGGCATACATACCATTGTGCATTCCATGTCAGAGTAACAAAAATAGAACATCCAAAACCTATGAGCCTATTGCACCCCCTTTCAGTCTCCAATGAGATTCTCAGTAGTAGGAATAGATTCTGTGGGGCCCCTCTCCAAAGAAGATGGCAAAGACATAGTCATGTTGATGACTAACCTCATGGGTGCCAATGTCTGCTTAGCAGCCACCCACTCTTCATACTCAGCAGCGCAGATAGCCATGGTTTTCTTCAACAAATGATACTGCAAGAATAGACTAATAGCAGAAATTGTCTCAGATCAAGACCATCTCTTCATCTCAGAAGTCTGAAAGGAGCTGAACAAGCTCACTGGAGTTAAACTGAAGATGTCCACAATATTGTTAGGATATCACAGATATCACATGTGTGACACTGTAGGTGCGCTCTTGGCTACTTTCTTTTTGCTTTGTCCATAGCTACCTTCTTATATCATGCCTATGCTTTGTGTACCTCCCTCATTGTCACAAGCCAATATATATACTACTTACAATACCCAGCATGCCCTCAGTCAATTATATTTGGACTGAGGGTAAGTCTCAAATAAATACTCAACACATACAACTAATGTAGTACTTGGTTAAAGTAATACTATTAGTTCTGGGGCTTTTTTGAAGACTTAGAAAATCTACTGCCAATCCCACACTGATGTCTTGCAAGATGCTTGAGTATAGAGGTGATTTACTTCAAAATATTTCTATTCTGAATGTAGAGGTGTTTCAACAAACTCCAGCCTAAGTGATTCACTCCCTGGGAACCACCAAGCCTTTGCCTATTAATTGCCTGCCTATTTGCTACTTTACTTGAGCTATTTATACCTCTTTCTACAGTGCACAGACCACTTCCTACACCTGACTTTTGGTTTCAGACTTTCCAT
>JAGGAP010000780.1:0-12490 GCA_017657235.1 Termitomyces sp. T73sscA
GATGAATAGGTTGAAGTGTAGATTACTTTCCAAAATATAAATATTATGAAATGTAGAGGTTTTCAACATGATTCACTCCCTGGGAACCACTGAGCCTTTGCCTATTAATTGCCTGCTTATTTCATTCTCTAACTAGCCTATTTATACCCCTTCTATTGTGCACAGACTAGTTTTGCACATGACTGCAGGTAACTCCTTTTTCATCATTCCATTCCTCTTGGCTGCTTTGTCTTCCTCCTTGTCTTAGGCAACAGATCCCTTCATTTATATCCTGAGGCATGTTCCATCTCACCAAGGAATGATAAATCTCACCAAGGAATGATCTGTCTCATCCAAGAATGATTTGTCTCACCAAAGGAATGATTTGTCTCACCAGAGGAATGATCTATCTAACAAGAGAAATGATCCATCTCACAAGAGGAATAATCTGTTTCACAAGAGGAATGATCTGTCTCACCAGAGAAATAATCTGTTCCTCTAGTTAAATGATTCCTCTAACTTGGTTTAGCTCCTTTGGGTATCCCCTTTTCTTTCACAGCAGTAACTGGGTCTTTATTGATCTTATTGGCACTTTTTCTGGTTCTTTTTCTTTTCTGTTCTCCAATTATTTGTGTGTTCAAAGAGATGTAGACCTTTTAGAACATGTTCACCAGGAGGCTTACAGTTTTCAGCCTTTGTATAATTGTTTATTTTTGACTTCTGGTATCTTCTACATGTTTCTGCACTTGTGGCAGCATCACATCATTTCCCCCCCACCAGATTATGACTGTCCTCAGTCATTCACAGTCCTAGATTAGTCTAAGTTCCATTTTTTGCAAATATTTCAATTTTTTGTTCATGTTACATGCTATGTTTCTTGGAATGTTTGGAAGCTTTGCCCCTGTTGTTTTCCTTGGTCCTCAGCCTCTATCCATTGTCCTCTATTTGTATAAAAGGCCCTCAATGTTTTTCTTCCTTCTCCATCCTCCTCATCTTCTTTGTCATGTCTTCTCCAACTGGTCTCAAAAAGACTGTTGCTCAAGACCCTGACTCTCTTCTTGAGAATGCCAGTGATGCCCATCAGTGCATTAAGTTTATTAAGCATTATCCTTCTTTTGGCTCAGCCATTGTCAGCCTTGCTGAGGAGGCTAAGTCCAAGGGATTTCCTGTTCTTATTGCTTGCCATGTTGGTGCTGCATAACTCATATGTTCTATTTTTCCCTTTTTCTTGAAATGATTTTAATGCTTCTGCCAGGTTTTTGTCAACCACGCAGACTTCAAGTGAATTGCTGACCTGGCTGGGCTTTATGATGCCCTTTTTAGTGTTTAAGAGGTCTTTGATTGCAGCCTTGCCTGCACTTCTGCTACCATCAAGAACTGGTATATTTTTGCAGACTCTATCCTTGAAATATTCAAGGATTGTTGTGCAACTCAGGCCACCAAAGATCATGCTGAGGTCCATCCTATTTCCTTCTTTTTCCTCTGCTGTCTTGACTTATCTCTCCAGGCTTGCAAACATGAGGAGGCTTGCCATGCCTGTGAATGTGAGCATGACAGCAGCATGGAAATGATGAGTGTGTCCACACCCCATCCCATCAAGTGCAAGGCTAATAGTGTGAGCACCTTTGCAGAGTCTAATATTGCTGATTTATTTACTCTGTTTGATGAACTGTCTCTTGCACACCCGCTTCTTCAGCAACCTTCTGATTCTACTCCTAATTCCAAGAAGTCCTACCTCCAGCCTTCCATTGGTATGTTTCCTTCTGTTCTAACATTTCTTGCCACCTACTGACCACTTGATTGCTTTAGTCTCCTATCATCCTGACAGGTTGTGTGCACAGCATCTCCTTGATGAAATTGACCAGCTTCTTGATAAAAGAGGCAAGTTATCTAGTAACTCCCTTTGTGAGTATTCTCAAGTCCTCAAACAAGTGGCTTGTCAACAATTGTTTGCCCTTGACATGGCACAACAACTGTGTAAGCAGCTTATTGCTTGTTTCAAAGCTGTGCACACTGCTCTTGACAACCAGGCAGTTTTGTCCACTGGTTCTTTGATCAATGACTTTCAGGTCTCTCTAACTGCCAACTTTGTATGCTTCCTCTGTCCTTTTGTATCTTACTCCTTCTTATATTCTGCACTCTCAGCTAGTTAACAAGAGTGTTGATGTTGAGATCTCTGGGCCCAATTCCAAGGTTGACAAAGTAACCATTGCCATTGAGGCTGCTTTGTAGTTTTTGGCATAGACTTCTGTATCTTAGCTCTGCCCATAGCCATGCTGCTATTCCTCACTAGTGTTTTTGACTTTTTTATCTACTGTTTCTTCACTACTTTCATGCCAATGTAGACTCTTCAAGTAGAGGTCTTCTTCTGTCTGGCCTTCATCCTTTTCTTCTCTCAGCTCTTGTAGTTTTGAAGGGGTTATATCAATCCATTCATTAAGACTAGTTGGTAACTCTATTTATTGCCTAGCTTTATAAGGAATTACTGTGACCCTTTTCTGCCATACATTGCCATCCAACTCTGCTACTATGTAGTTCCCTCCTTTAGTGCTTGTAAGTACCTGGGTTCCAAGTAGCATGCATCCATCTTTCCACTTAATGACTTAGCTGCCACCACATTTCTAATCAATACCAAGTCCTTTGGTTTGAACTTGTATTTCTTAAAGGAAGCTTCATTTTCCCTTGTGAAATTCTCTGTCTACCTCAACTTCTCTTTACTAACTCTACTCTTCATTTCCTCAACATGCTGGTAATGTTTTGCTACAGCTTGAGCTTTCAACCCAATTAACTCTTCTGTGGACACTGGTTCCTTAGGCCAGTCCACCAACTACATTGCCTCTGCTAAGTCCAAGGGTGGAATAGGCTGTGCTCCAGTTACTAAGAAGAAAGGAGAGCACCCAAACCTCTTCCTAACTGTGATTCTGTCTGCCCACATTACATGCCAGAAGAACCAATACCACTTGGTCTTGTCTTCACAGGCTTTGTACAAGGCCTGCCTCACATCCAAATGTGGCCTTTCTATCTTTCCATTAGCTCTAGAATTGTATGGGGCAATAGTTATGCCCTGTATTCCATACTTCTTAGATAGCCAATGTACCACTTTTGTAAACCTGCCCAGCATTGTTGGTCACAATGTTGCTTATACAGCCCCATCTGCAGATTACTTCTTCAAATAACCATTGCCCAATTGACTTGTGGTTGTCCTTCTCCAAAGGTCTACTTTCCATCCATGAGGTTAAAGCACACCTCCCATGTACAATATATTTACACCCATTTGAACTTGGTGTCACATGCATGGCATCCAAGTATATGGCTTCAAATATATTGGGCATATAGGCCACCACAAGTTGTCTGCACACTGCTACCTTCTGATGAACTTGGCATGCATGACAAGTGTCTATATATCCACTTTGCATCTGCCTCCATTTCTGGCCACCAAAACCTTTCCTCTAATAATGCTTTAGTTGCAAAGGTTCTCCTATGTTCTAGTGCATTATAGGCTGACTTTAACATATACATTCTCCTCTCCTTCTCTATTACCAACTTGTGTTTTCTCCCTTCTCCTCTTTTATAAAGCCTTCCTTTAAAGTCAAAGAAAAATTGTCTTGCAAATTTGAGGAACTGTTCTTGTTAGGGGACTCTCCGTTTCTTGCCTCTTTCCCCCTTCTCCTACTCTCCTTCCAAAGGTTTCCATCTATGCTTCCTCTTCAGCCCTACCCATTGGTTCTACTCCCAGCATCCAAGATGCTCTGGTTCTAGAGCTATGGCTCAGGTGGCCCTCTCAGCACTGCTAACACTTGGCTTACATAACCAGAGTTTTCTTAGCTTAGGTAACCAGAGTTTTCTTGGCTTACCTAACTGGAGTCTTCCTGTCTGCTTGTGTAATCATGTTCATTTTTCTATTTAGGCAATTTTCAGTGTTTTTACTATTTAGGTTAGGGTTATTCTTTTTTCGTTGTCCTGTATAGTTGTTTTCCATGCTTCTGGGGCCCTAGAAGCATCACACCTGGCCTAGGGAGTCTCCAGACTTGTTCTTTTTGGATCTCCCTCTGCTGGTTGTGTGACTGAGCCACAGCCTCCAGAGGTTGCCCTTACAGCAGAACAAGTCTCTAAGTTTTGGTCTGGGAGCCTCCTTTAGCTTGCTTGAATCTCTTCTTGTCCCCTCAGGTCCCTCCCCCACTAGATTGCCTTCTGCCACTACACAGTCTCTATGACTCAGCCAGCTACTCCAGGTGTTCTCTTGAACACCTCTGCCCCTGAGGATGAGGCCTGGAATTGCTTACTTGCTCTGGAAACTCAGGTGCAGACTACTCAAGCTTCTTTGACTCTTTATACCACCAAACTTGCTGGATTGCATTAGGCCACAGACACCATCTCCTATTTTCTTCAGGCTCTCTTAGAGCACCTTTCTCCACCTCCTACTACTCCTCAGGCACCCTCTGCCCCTGTAGAACTGACTCTAGCCCCTTGCTTTGAGGCTTCCCTTGCAACTCAGGCCAAAATCCCTTGTTCTGCACTCCCAGATGCTTATAATAGTAATTGAGCAACAGGTGAACGTTTTCTTCAGTCTTGCATGACATATATTCAGCTGAGTAGTGAGGCCTTTGCTTCTGATGCACTGAAGATTGCCTGGGTCCTATTTTATATGAAGACTGGTCATGCGCTAACATACGCACTCTGAGTTTTTCATTGTCCAGGTGGAGTAACCAGTTTTACTAGACTTTGAGAGGAATTTTCAAGCTGAGTTCTTCCTTCTGGACCTTGCTAAGACTGCAGCCTTGTCCCTCTGTGACTGTAACCAGTACAGTCAAGGAAAGCAATCTTTAGATGAGTATATCAACTCCTTCCATGCATTGGTACAGCAGGCTGGCTATCTCAATGGCCTGCAGCTTTGCCTCACCTTCAGAGATGGCCTCCACCCCATTCTTATGGATTGGATTGATAGCCTTGCTAAGGGTTGACCAGATGACAGCTAGATTGAGACTTGGTATAAGATGGCTAGAGATTAGTGGCAGCTTATGGAGTTGAAGCAAGAGTTGTGATGTCCTCATCTCTCTAGTGCTGCCCACTACCCTTCTTCTCCCATGCGCTCTGTTTTCCCTACTCTACCTTCTGCTTGCATACTCACTCTACCTGTATCACATCTGCTCCAGCTTGTACCCTTCCTCAGGGCATGCCCATAGACATTGTTGCCTCTCATCAATGCTCCACAACTCCCTTGCTATGCTGCCGCTGTAGAAAGCCTAGCCATTACTAGAAGTATGCTATCTCTCTTCATCTTAGCAAGAAGAACTTCTTCTACAGCTTTTTGCTGCCAAGGATGCCGCTGGAGACCCTTTCCCAGATGCTCCTCTAGTAAAGCCTTCTTCATCTGAGCTGCTAGCTCCAGCTGCTCCCCTTTCTATGTCAAAGGAGGATTTTTAATTGAGCAATAGATGAGTTGTATGCCTCTGTTGCTTAGTGCTGATTGGTTTGCCTCTCTGTCAGTAGAATCTTCCAATACACCTCTTGCTATTAACAACTTGTTGGCTGAAACCATAAGCTCCTCCTCTGCTGTACAAATTACTGCCCCATGTTGGGAACAAGGTTTACCTCATTGCTATGTGGTTGCCTCAACTCCATCTTCTAATTCACTACTCTAAAGATAGAGATTGAAACTACTGACACTCAGCAGAGCCAAAGCTTAGTGGCTCTACTGGACAGTAGTGCTACTAGACTCTTCCTAGATGCCAACTATGTGGAACAACACTGACTTACAACCTGGCCCCTCTCTCATCCCATTCCAGTCTACAACATTGATGGCACACTCAATGAAGCTGGATCTATCCGCTCAGTGGTAGATCTTGTTCTTTGCTATTGCACACATTGAGTGAGCTGTCTTTGCTGTCTTTGCTGTCACTAGCCTAGGAAAGCAAGATATGATACTTGGATTCACCTGGCTTTGTGATCACAATCCAGAAATTGACTGAGCTAAGGATGAGGTGCACATGAACCAATGCCCTCATTGTTGTTCCACTTGTGCTGAGGAAGCACAGGTAGAGCATAGAACATTGGTCCGCAAGCATGTTGCCATATGCACTTGTTGTGTAGGGCATCTCCCTTTTGCTGATATTGACCTGCTGGATCCTCCTCCCTTGGCATTCCCTTATAGAGAGGCCCTCTATGAAGATGTCTGAGGTGTAGTGTGTGAAGCCCAGCTGGAAGATGGATGTGAAGGTGAGTTTGTATGTGTTCAGGACCTAGAGTCTCCAGACAGTGCTATTGAGGTAGGTGGTAGGATTTACGCAGCTACTCTCCAACCCCTGCCAACAATTGCTGAGATTAGGGCTTGCAGACTGCCTTTGATGCCCTCAAGTAGGCCATGACTTCACAGCCCATCCTCCTCTTTCCTGATAATAACTCTCTCTTTTTGAGTTGAAGCTGACAGCTCTGACTTTGCTATGGGAGCTGTTCTGTCACAACAGTCTAAGGAGGATGGTAAGTGGCACCCTGTGGCCTTCTACTCTAAGAGCCTTAATACTGTGGAGTGCAACTATGAAATTCATGATAAGGAGATGTTGGCCATTATTTGATCTCTTGAAGAATAGCAGCACTTTCTTGAGGGTGCAAGGCACAAGTTTGAAGTTTGGACCAATCACAAAAACCTCAAGTACTTTCAGACAGCCAAAAAACTAAACTGCTAACAGGCTCAATGGTCTCTGTACTTGGCTAACTTCCTATCCAAAGATCCACTATTACACTCAAGGGTGAAACACGTTGACATCAAATACCACTTCCTGCACAAATGAGTGGCATCGAACAAAATTACTGTGTGGTATATCAACACAATGGATAACATTGCAGATCTGTTTACCAAAGCTCTGCCGTTCCCTCACTTTTCTCAGCTTTGGAAGATCCTTAGTTTATCATAGGCTACATTCAGCACAAGGAGGAGTACAACCACTTTACAGTGAGGAGAAGTGTTGGATGATGGGCCTCATACAGGGTCACTGCAAGTGGCCCCAACTCAAGATAGATTAACTGTGTCCCTGGAGACCATATATATATATATATATATATAATACAGATACTTATGCGCATCCTCAGTCAAATATATTGGACTGAGGGTGAGCAACTACACTATTATTGTCATAACACTATACTTATTCTACCTTTAGAGCGGTCAATCAACTCCATAGGGTAACAAGTCTGGACAGAGTTGATTGAGGTGTATTGGACATTGCACATACCTAAAACCTTTTATGCCAATCATGCTATTTGTACTTCAACACCCCACCATTTTTTCAATGAATTCTTACCTCCTATTCAACGTATAGGCATGTCACTTGATAGTGAAGCAGCTTATCAACAACTTGCACTGACATGACTAACAAATGGGGCATGTACACAGCCATGGTATACAGATCACATTGTTACATGATTACATTGCTGACATTTGTCTAGGTTAACAATAGATTTAAATAAACTGTGCCCATCAGGAAATATCAACCTTTGCAACAATCACAATAACGTATTAAGAGTGTTTGACGGTGTAGATATTAAACCAGATATTGTTGTATATCTCAGCAACCATGATGCAACCATTGAGGCCATGTTTGAAGTCAAATACAACAACAACAACAACAATCCTTTTGATAATGGCATTTCTAGTTTCTTCCAGAGGAACAGTAATAAAAGCAAAAGAACACTTGGTCAGATCACAAGCTATGCAACTTGCCATCAAGCACTGGAGTTTCAAACTCATGTGTTCTTGGCTCTCATCTTCCGCACATACATGCATCTTCTTCACTGGGACAGAAGTGGCGGTGTTGTCACTAAAAAAATTCCATTTGACAATGAATCCTCCTTTGACTTTTTTTGCCAATTCACTTCTGCAACGGAGGCGGACCATGGATGCAACCCTACTGTAACTGCCACCAATCTATCTCCTGATCAAATGGAGTACATTTGCGGCTGACTGTGTTAGAACTCAATGTAATGATGTAACGAGGCAAAAGAGATGCCATAAACCAATGTCAGGGCCACAATAGCCACAGCCCATGCTTTGTCCACACCAACTATATACACAAGAACTGCACATAGAGTACCCTCAGTTACGTTACATGTTTTGAGGGTATGACACTTATATTCTACACATATGGACATTCACTAACATAATGTACCTAGATTAAGACTTACATGTCTACTCATAGGTACAGACAATACAGTTACATTACACATTCTGAGAATTAAGACTTACGTGTCTACTCATAGGTGTCTGTTGCACCAGTATACTTGCTGCTGCCTGTTAGGATTCCAACAGGTTATGGGCTTTCTTCAAGCAGACTACTCATCATAGTTTTTGCTGCTTGTTGGAATCCTCTTTGTTCCTGAAGGAACACTGATCATACTGGATTGCTGTGTTTGAAACTGCCCTCCCTTGTTGGAAATTGTCCCCAGCAAAATTTGGAAATACCCTTATTATTCTCAAGTGATAACAAAACTTATAACCACTTCTGCCAACCTGCACCCCGCCTCCGTCTATTAACTTGAGAATGTCTACCAATCACGCTAGTCCATCTATCCATGCTATTTCCATCCATGGCACAGAATGGAAACAGAATAAGTTTGCCCGAAATTCACCCACCGCGGACTTCAGTAGATGGTTGAAGGCACTTGAAATCTACTTGTCACTCCTAGGTTTGAAATTCTATGTCTTCCCCATCCTCATCTCCTGCCCCAGCGCCAGCACCAAACCAGTAGCATACCAGAACTGGGTCGCTAACAATGATCTTGCATGCGCAGTTGTCCTCACGGCACTTGACAAATCCAAATACGAGGGCCTGGATGACACCAAAACTGCTGCAACTCTATACAGCAGGGTCAAGATGAGGGCTGAAGGCAAAAGACCGGTCCGAATGGTCATGCTGATTTAGGAGGTCCTGAAAATCTAGTGTTCCCCCAACAAGCCACTGACTGCAATGGCAAAGAAAATCTGCAATATTGTCCATCACATCTTTGCCATCAAAATGCTCAATGAGGACCTATTCAAGTGTGTCATACTCTTAAACAGCTTGAGCAGTCCACAGTACAAACCCATCCAAGCTCAAGTATTCAGGGGGCTCACCAATGCTACAAAGGGCACACCCTACACCTCCAACAACATCTATAAACTGATGGAGACTGTGCAGAACTTGACAATGCTGAAAGCCTCGAACTCTACCCTATTCACCAACACTGCACTGGCAGCAACAACAAAGGGTCGCTGGAGATCACAAAAGCCCTGGCTCCCCAGACACATACATCATGTGGGTGCAAATTGCTGCACAACTTGCACTGCACATGGACAACCGTGTAGTGGACATGAGGTGCCCTACTGCGCACACCAAGGGGGTGCAATGGAGAAGCAAGGCTTTGACGCTGCTCATAACACTGCAGCACAAGCAGGGAGTACTACTACTTCTTAGTCAGCAAAAGGGAAAGACACCAGCAGAGCTGTGAGCACTGCAGGTGGAGCAAAGGTCTATATGCAACTTACTGGACCAAAGAAAAAGGTTTATCTTGTGGAAGAGAGGGACCTTGAAAAGCTTAAGACTCTGAGCAGTGGTACCACTTCCAGGACCGATTTTGCAGGACTTGCAACTGACTAGATAGAGGGCAGCACCCACAATGTTGATGATGACAAGTGGCAGGGCTGGATGGCAATTCTTGAGGAAGAGGATGGGCTGAAAGTGTCCGTTGACTGGAACAAGCACATAACTAACAACAAACACAAAATTGCAATGATTGCACCACTCAATCAAGATTACAACACAGCACTCACCGCTGCCTCTGAACACCTATTCTATGTCAACTTGGGAGCAACAGTCCACATATCCCCTTGCAAATCCAACTTCATGATGTTTCAACCCATTGCCCTTAAAGCCATAAAAGGAGTTGGCGGATCCACAATATCAGCTCATAGCATTGGTAACATACAACTATGCACTGCAGAAGGAGATTATCTCCCCCTTCAAGATGCATTATATGTCTCCAACTCCACTATCCAACTCATCTCTATAAGCCGCATCTTCCTCAACAACAACACACGCTCATTATTTAATTGTGAAGGCGTCAAAATCATTGACCTCAAGTCCAGAAAAACCATTGCCAAAGGACCCTTGCTAAAAGGGAAGAAGCTGTACACTGTAGACCTGTCAGACACAGTCGTTGAACATGCCTTCACAGCTCACCAAGCAGCTGGCCTTGAGACCTGGCACCGCTGACTCAGGCATGCAAACTACCAATCCATCATGCAACTGGCCTGCAACTACAGAATCAAAGGTGCGCCCAACCTCCTCCATCACCCACCTCTATAGTGTGACTCTTGTATCCTTGGGAAGCAGACAAGAACACCAGTACCAAAACTAAGAGAAGAGGGGCAGAGGGCAACATGTAAACTGGAGATCATGTGGGCAGATTTGATGGGTCCTGTGAATGTGCGGTTGAGATCAGGAAACCATTACATACTAGACATAGTAGATGACTACACCAATATGGCCTTGGTCCATTCCCCTGAAGAATAAGAGCAAAGCTTTTCCTATGTTGCAGGCTTGGGAGAGAGCACATGAAAACAAGACTGGGCTAAGAATTGGCAAGTATTGCACCAGCTTTGACGGTGAACTGAAGACAGATGAAATGAAGGCGTGGCTTGAGACTCAAGGGATAGCAGACAAGTGCAGCACACTGTACACATCCGCACAGATTGAAAGAGTAGAACAGATGCACAGGACACTAATGGGCAAGGTGAGAACCATGAGGATTGATGCAAATTGTCCAGAGTTTCTCTGAGACAAATTTTACCTAACTGCTGCACATCTCTATGCCAAGACTCCAACCAAGTCTCTGAATGGGAAGACTCCTCACAAAAAATAGTACGGTTGAGAGCCAAACTATGCTTATATGCAAGAAATTGGCTGCCATGCATTTATGTTTGTACTGACTCACAATCCAAAAGTTAGACTCAGATTTATAGAGTGCATCCTAATAGAGTATGGACAAAATTCAAAGACCTACAGATGCTGGGACAAGGAAAACAAAAGAGTCTATCAATTCTACCATGTCAAGTTTATAGAACATCATGAAATGCACCATTCCCATACCCAGTCAACCACGTCCCCAGTTTCCACTCTATATTCCCTCAACAACTCAGCCTCATTGACACCAAACAAGTACAACAACAACCTTGGAGGATTCAACTTCATTGACCCTGATCCAATACCAACATCAAACTACTACAACCACAAAGCACGACTAGACCCAGATGCCAAACAGCAACGACCTCAAAGATCAACTTGTGTACAACAACCAACTAAGAAAGCAGCAACAGAAGGATGACCCCAGACAAGACTTGAGAAGACAATGGAGGAAGTCAGAGAGAGCAGAAGGAGGGTGAGAAAGCAGAGAACTGAAAGAAATAAGATGGGAACAGCAGTAACTCAAGCCACCACCAACTCACAGCCACAAGTACAAACCAAGGATCAAGCGCCCATGCCCACAAACATTGACCCCAACATCAATCACAATTGAATATTAGCAGCAGTCTTACAGTTCAGCGATCTCAAACCATTGGACATGGAGATGGAGGAGGAACCAAAGATGTGGAAGGAAGCACAGAGTGGACCAGACGCAGAAAAGTGGGAGACAGCATATAAGGAGGAGATCAAATCATTGAAGAACATGGGTGTCTACTGCCTCATACCCCAATTGGCCATTCTAAGAGGACAGAAAGTTCAAAAAGGGAGACCCATGTTCAAAATTAAAAGAGATGAGCACAGGAACGCAGTCAGGTACAAGGTGCACCTTGTTTTTAAGGGCTATGAGCAGGTGTACGGAAAGGACTACAACAAAACCACTTCACCAACCATGTGCATGGAATTGTGGTGCATCCTTCTACACATAGCGGCAGCAGAAGGATGGAACACAGCCCAAATCAACGTGAAGACAGCATTCCTATACAGCATACTCCCAGAGGAAGAAGTGCAATACATGAAACAACCGGAAGGGCTTGAGGAGGAGGGAAAAGAAGACTGTGTATGCAAGTTGGTACGGGGACTTTATGGAATGAAGCAGGCCATGAGGATCTGGAACAAGACCCTGAATGAGCAGATGGTAGCATGAGAATTCACCAAGTTGGCATGCAAGTTGTGCATTTATTACAGGAAGACCATGTCGGGTATGGTTAATTTCCTATCCATAGCCAGCTCAAAAGATGAGAACAATTGCTTCAAGGCCCAGATGTGTGAGACCTGGACCATATCCAATCTAGGCACTCCCCATTACATCATAGGTGTATGCATCAGGAGGACAAATTGAGACAAGAAGAATTACAAAATGAGGTTAGACAAAAACTATTCTAAATAGTCATTTATACTAATAAAGTTTCACAGCACATAAATCTTGATCCTGAGCACAGGCCTTTGAATGAAGCTAGAGCTCAAAGAATTTTACAAGGCTGGCAACAACAACATGCAGCAGATTTAGAGGAGGATTT
>JAGGAP010000781.1:0-12488 GCA_017657235.1 Termitomyces sp. T73sscA
CACTATTTCAGGTATGGAAAATGGATCATCAGCAGCTGCAAGCTGCCTAATAGGTCTTTCTGAAGAGCTAGAAGCAGCTTGGTTGACACCCTCAGATCTTATAGCTCTAGATCTAGGTTCAAAATGAAAAGGTGGTACATTGATTTGATCAGAAGATCTATTACCTCTAGCATGACAACCATCAGGATCAGTTATTTGTAGCTGCTCAAGCCTTCTTTGATTCCTAGTTTGTTGTCTTTGACTTTCAGGAGTACTTGGTTCAGAAGGAGTAGTTGAAGATTGCCTGAATTATTATTAAGTTTTGAGCATATCAATCAAACAGTAGAAATAATCACTGTGTAGTGTGGCAACAATTTTGAAAGTGACTAAAGTCAATATCAACTAAACAGTAAAGGTTCAAAATCACTTATAGGATAAGATATCTATGCTCAATTCAATGTGTGTCAATATCAATCAATCAGTAAAAGTACTTACTTTGTAGTGTGGCAACAACTTTGAAAGTAACTAAAATCAACATCAGTCAGTCAGTAAAGGTTCAAAATCACCTGAAGAGCTGAGAAAAAGGAATACCTTGAGTGGACATTGTGGGATCAGGTGGCACAGGGATTGATGAAGTCTGCAGCTGAGAGCTCTCAGTGGCCCCATGTAGCAGACAAACTCACTACCAAGGCCATGTGGAATGGATGAAGGGCCCTGCATGTCACAAACCAGCAGAAGATCAATGTGCATTACTACTTCAAGGAGTTGTATACTCTGAAGTATGCTAATGGCACCAATATGGCTGACCACGTCGCCACCATGCTTGACATCAAAAACAAAATAACAGCAGCTGGCAAGAAACTCCCTGACATCCACGTTGCATGCGCACTTGTTCTCTTGTTACTGCACATATTGTCATGGGATATCATCAAAATTCAACTCTTTAGAATGGAGACGCTCACCTCTGAAGATGTGTTGACTCAACTCCAGGCTATATACAACCATTGATTCTGCAAGAAAGAGAGCAAGACTGCTCTATTTGTTTTGAAGAAGTCTGATAGTAAGAAGAAAGGCCAAAAGCCAGCAGCCAATAACAAATGCCGCTACTGCCAGGGACTTAGTCATTGGATCAACGAGTGCCCCAAGTGCATCAAGGAGAAGAAAAAAAAAAGGCTGGCAAAGGTTTGGGAGCCGCAAAACTTGCTGTCACTAGTCTCTGAAAACTTCGTTGTGAGCCCAGACAGGGGTACATGGCTTGAAGATTTGATTGTACTGGTGACATGCTCCTAGATTCAGGTGTGACATCACACATGTTCTTTGATCCCTCCTTCTTTGTCACGTATATTCCCATCACTGCCAGCTCAGACAATGACTGGATCTCAGTGGGAGATGCCTGCAACATACTAGTTGCAGGGCGTGGAACTGTTAAGTTTCATACATGGCTACTGAATGGCCCCAAGACTGTCACTCTTGCTGGAGTCCTCTATGTTCCCAAAATTGCTGCCAACCTTGTTAGTTTTGGAACTTTACAATGTCAGGGCGCAACTTACAGGAGCTACATGGAGGGACCAGGCATTGAACTAGTTGTGTCAAAGGGTGGAACAGAGTTATTGGGTAGCACAGGTATCTTGTATCATATTGCCTGCACTGCAATTCAAAATGAGTCTGCTTACATTGCAAGTGGGAGTCTCTGTTTATAGCACCATTGCCTAGGATACTTGAACCACAATGCAATCAGAAATATGCAATGGAAGAACATGGTAACTGGCCTCACTATCTCATTCTCCACCACCTATGATCACATTTGCAAGGGATGCACCCTCAGCAAATCACATTGCCAATCGTTTCCTTGTGCAAGCACTACAACCTATGAAAAGATGGGCCTCATTGTAGTCAATCTCACTGGTCCAATGTCTATTGAGACATGGACAGCAATGTGATATGCCCTAGTAGTTGTCAAAGTCAGCTCTTGTTTTGCTGTTGGTGAACTATTAAAACAGAAGAGCAAAGCAGGTGCTGTGCTACAAAACATAATTGCAATGCTTGAGAGACAATCAGGGCTAAAACTGAAAAGGGTGCGTTCAGATGTTGGGACAGAGTTTCTGAAGGAGTTACTTACTAGTTTCTGCTATCAAAATGGAGTCCTTCACAAAACAACTGTGCCCTACACACCTGAGCACAATGGAATAGCTGAAAGAGCCATTGCCATACTCTTTAAGATGGTACGCTGCATGCTCTACTCTGCAGGAATGGACCTACACTACTGGGGCAAGGTGTTCATGTATGCAGTCCACATTCAAAGCTGCTTGCCAACATCTGCACTGGATGGCATTGTACCTCAGGAAGCCTGGACAGGCAGAAAGCCCAACATCTTCCACCTGCAAATATTTGGGTCAGTTGTGTATGCCAATATTCCCAAGAAACTCCAGGGGGAGCAAGCTTGGAATCACATTGGTCAAATGCTGCATGATTGGCTGGTAGACCAATGAGATCAAAGGTTACATTAAAGGCTCAAGGACATCAAAATGGAAAAACTGATAACTGCACAAGACATGTGCTTTGTTGAGGATGACAGTCCTGGAGACCTTGCAGAATTCGAGACATGTTGCAGCCTACCATCTGTAGAAGAATTAGCAACGCTAACCCCACCCAATGTAGTGGACAACGCCCCTGCTGTGTCAGCCATCACTGCTACCAAAGCCAACTAAGACACCAACTAGTGATGCAATCTCTGCAGCTCCTGAGCCCACTCCACAGCCAGCAGCTGCAGTGCCAGAGGCCTCAAAACAGTTGAACCTACCTCCATGGGAACACCCCATGTGCACCCATCACCAAGTTGAGCACTACAGTGTTATAGCTGTAGATGACAAAACATCTGAGGAAGAGAACAGTAGTCAACACAAAGCATACATTGCATTTAAAGAAACGGAACCAAAGACCTACCATGAAGCTGTGTTCTCCACTAGCTCAAAGCAGTGAGAGGAGGCAATCACAACCAAGTACAAGACCCTGCAAAAAACCAGCACTTTTGAATGAGTACCCACACTACCCAAAGGTCAAAAAGCTGTTGGCAGCCACATTGTGTTCTGCATTAAGCGTGATGGCAGCAGAAATGTCACCAAGTACAAGGCTTGGATTGTTGCAAAGGGCTTCTTGCAAGTCTACAGCCAAGACTTCACCAAAACATTCTCTTCTGTTGCAGAATTCACAACTTTGCAAACCCTATTCTTTGTTGTCACCTGCAAAGACTGGGAGCTACACCAGGTCAACATAGTTGCAGCTTACCTTTGTGGAGACCTTGAGGAAGAACTCTATATGACAATATCCAAGGGCATAACCATTGAGGGAAAAACTGGCAGCTACTGGAAACTGAGGAAGCCACTCTATGGGCTCAAGCAGGCTGGGCAACAATGGAAGACCAAGCTTGACAAAATCATGTCAAAAGCTGGCTTTGAAAAAAGCTAGGCAGACAACTGTCTTTATGTTCTGAGGGAAGATGGCAAAATCATAATGTTAGTCTTGGTGTATGTTGATGACATGGCCCTCACCACAAGAAGCCTTGCAACCCTGCAGAAGTTCAAGACTGAACTGTCTGCCAAGTTCAAGATCTCTGACCTAGAAGAGCTAAGGTACATCCTAGGCATCCAAGTCAAACAAGATAGATGATTGTGCACCATTTCCCTAAATCAAACAGCCTACATCCACCAAATACTTGCACAATTTGGCATGTCTGAATGTGCGCCTGTATCAGCCCCTTCCATTGCCAAGCAACCCCTCTCTGTTTCACAGTCACCAAAAGACAAAAACAAATGTTTGGAATATCTAAAATTTGCAAATGGATTAAAGTACTTAGAAATTGTCAGCACGCTGCTATACACCACCCAAATGCAACCCGACATACAGTATTTGGTCAGAATGATTTCACAGTATGGCGGCAACACCGGAAAACCCCACCTGGAAGCCGCAAAACGCATATTGCGCTACCTAAAGGGCATGGCCCACATGGTACTCAAATTTGGAAGAAGTGGGAGCCAAAAAATTGATCTTGTCAGTTGGACCAATTCAAATTGGGCGCAAGACATTGACTCACGTCGCTCAATTGGTAGTTTTGTGTTTGATGTAGCAGGAGGATCGATATTGTGGTCAGCTAAGAAGCAGCCCACCGTTGCGCTATCAACCATGGAAGCCGAATACATGGCGGCATCAAATGCCACCAAAGAGGCAATTTGGCTTCGCGTTCTCCTTGAGGACCTTCAAGCCTGGAAAAAAGACTTCCAGTTTCTTGTAGTGGCAAGCATCATGCATACTGGTTGACGAAAGTATTTCTCAATCATCATCATTATATCTGGACTCACAGATGCTAACACTCACAAACTCTCTTTGTTTTTCGTGCTGCGATCGCCCACATGGAGTTCAACTGTTTCCGTTGAGCTCCAGGTGAGCAAATAGTATTATCATGTCCGTATATACACAATTACCAAACCGTTTCCGTTGAACTCCAGTTCCCCGCGTGAACTAAGTCGAGACTTCATCGTCGCCTCCCCGCGCTGACTGCGACCTTCCTCGCGCACATCCGAGACGTCCGTTCGTCACTGGTAAAATGGGGCAATGGAAACAAGAAATTCACGTTCTTTAGCTTCATGTCTCCGACAAGTCAGATCATTTGTCCCAGTGGAGTATCTCGTTTCTAGCACCCTCCTTTCTCTCCTTACTACTATGCTATATGATAATACACACAGTTGTACCTTTGGTCTATTTTTCTCTTCCCCGATTTTTTCGCATCTCTCATCTTCACTTTCCTCATTATATCCTAGACCAGTGACCATTCCCTCTAGCGATCGATGCTTGCTCATCATAACGAATGGTCATGAGTCTAATTATATCCCTGGTCCTTAACAATATTTAGTCTGTCGACACTTTTGTTTTCACCACGACGCTACTTACTCATATCTCTTTCGCCCATCTCAAACCGGCTCGATGAATATAAATGACTCACTCTGAAACCTTCACTTCGACAATTAAGATGGATTTGTCTGAGTTGGGAGGGTAATCATGCGAGGCTGAAGACATAACTATGATGCCTTCGCCTGCACTCATGGCCGTTGAGGTTCGCAACGACGTCTAAGTTTTGGCTGTGGTTTGATCATGAAATGCTGCCTATATGGAAAGACATGGGATAGGAGCGTACTACAGAATAATACCACGAGGCTGCGTAAAGAACAATGACATGTAGGTACGAATGGTGATCAATACCTTCAGTAGCCTAAATTATATGGATCCACTATTGTCATAAACTTCGCCTTCTCAAAGTCTTCCTTGATAGGGAAGAGCTTGCATTTATACGATTTACAGTCTTCGTCTTCCTCAAACCGACTATAGCTACCCCATACTGCGTTCAAATCGTCCTCGAGGTGCGTGAGGAAGAGGCACATAGATCGACCCCGTGAGGCAAAAGCAAAAACCCTCATATCCCCTCCAAGGATCTTGTTGTTATGACGTTGGATGATATAGGGGATCAAGGTTTTATCATAGATATCAATGTTGGGATAGCGACGTTGGGCCCAGTCAGTAGCGTTTTCGTAGGACAAGACATATCCTCCAACTTTCAACATGACGACGTTCGAGAACGAGAGACGGTAACTTTAAAAAGCAAGCATCAGAGGTCAGCGATCGATTCATGCATAAACGAGTAACGGAACGAACGGACGTGAAAAGGTGAATATGTAGCAGGGTCGTGAGGTCTGTAGTTGAAATCAAAGTCTTTGTGGAGGAGGAAGAGCAGATTAACCGAAGGCCTTATAGAGCGTCATTTATGTAATCCATATTGTTGAATTCTGATTCCGAGTCGGAAAGATTCCGAAAACGCTTTGGCCTCCGTTTCCAACCTTCCTAAGCATTGGAGAATATTCCACCAGTATCCGATCCGTCTGAGGGTTCCGCTTCTTTTGTTGAGTCCATATGTGTTTCCTCTGTGTTGTTCTGATTACATATTTCGCCTTCCCATTAGTCCTGATTCCGAGATCTAGTATAGATGACTGATCACCGCTGTTTCATTTGTTCCAAGCCTTGTGACTTCTTTCTTCATTTTCTATGTGTCCTAAGCAATGAATCAGCTATTTTGTATCTATTGTGATGCACAAATCTGCTGTTGAAATTTTGACTGTTATTCATTGTTCTCTTATACGAAACAAGCCGCCACACTCCATCAAAAAAAAAATTTGCTCTATCTTCATGTGATTTTTCTGGTAATATTTGTTTTTCACTCAGTGTGCTCCTATTTGTATTCTTTACTTTTATTCTAAATCCTCAATCATCTTATTAGTTCTCAGTCTCCACAGCACTTTGGTGAGTTTTCTTATCACCTTATAAGGCTATTGCCTGAGTGATTCTTGAGAACTTTGTGCCTGTAAGATGCAGTTCCATGGGAATTAGGGGGAGAGCCATCAGTCTCTTCTTCTTTAAGGCTTCCAATGCTAGGGATTTTGCTCTAGACTCAGCAGCCAATATTTAGGAGTTGAATAGGTCAAAAACCAAGATTGGGCACATATGCATTTATAAATAGCCAATCAGTACTCATAAGAAGCCAGTGTTACTTGTGTCTAAAAAACAAGTGTCTTTTCTTTTGCTCAAAATTTCAATCATGCAAGAAAGCTCCTATAAAATAAGCTTTCAAAACAAAAGCCAGAGCTTGAAGATATGCAGAGCTGGTTGGAGAAAATGCAGACTAAGTGGAATGCGACAAAGTAGAAAGAGAAGGAGTTGGGATTCAAGAAGGTTTGTGTCTTTTCATTTTGTTAGCTTTGTGATTGACTTGACATTCTTTTAGCAACAAAACATGGCTCAGATTGGGCAGTTGGAGCTCGAGGTTGCAAAAGTAACCCAAACTTTAGGATATGCTTAATCCTTACAACAATGATACTTGGAATAGTGTAATACATGCCTTTCCACCTTTCTTTCTACAGATCTAAACCATAGTAAGCAGCTGTTGTTAAAAGTTAGTTACATTCCCAGATTGTATCCCTCCTGGTATCAGCATCTAGTTACTGGCAATTCCTAGGTTGACTCCCTTAGTGACATGATTATCAAGTCAATCTCTATTTTTTTGATATTTTTGTCTAGAAATATGAATTATTTTTCTTTTGTATCTATTTTCTCTGTAAATTTATTAAGAGTTCCAACTTTTGTGTACTTGAAAAAAAATAGAATTACCTAAGAAAAACATGAAAAGAACAAGGTTAAGTCTTGCAATGTCTGCTTCAAAGGGGAATTTGATTACTCTTTCTTACAGAAATATGTAATGTAATATGAAAAAATTAAATTTCCAGACTGCTTCTAATAGAAATATAACAATAAACAGATGTTAATTTCATGCAAGAAACAAATCAAACAAAGATAGATAATTTCCTTACTTTTTTTAAGAAGAATTGCTCAAATATTTCATATCTAAAAAGGACCTAGAAATGGCATGTTTTAGCCTCAATCTGATGCAGAGAATACCCTTGAGCAAGGAAAGAAGCAACAGTAGAGCATTGTGCGGAATAAGTAGCTTTTATGATGGTGGTTGAAGGTCAAGATGTGGTTCAACCAATTTGAACTACTCCCAAATATACCCAAACATGATCACATGGCTCTGTTAATATTCCCACATGCAACTTACTCTTTATTTCTGACTGAAATAAGGATAAATCTGCAAAGTTGAAAATGCTCAAAAAACTGTCTCAATAAGTAAATATTTTAAAATTTCCATTACTCCATCAATTTTGATTTAAATTACATAAGCTAAGATGCAATTTGTAGCTGCAATGCCATAGTATTTTACATGATATAACCAAAATTTTAGATACTTCCAATCCTTCATGCCAATGTCATCTTTCAAAAAGTATAAAACATTAGAACAGTTTTTTGAGCCACTGTACATGACTGAGTAATAGCAATATCTATATGTTGTATTGTATTTTTGATGTTGTGCTGCCAGCCTTTGTTGTGCAAGACTAGATCTAGGACATGCTGCACCTGCCCATACCTGCTTGTTAGTATATGTGATATATTAACGTAACCTAAGCCTTAAAAGTAGTTTTGATTGAAGTTTATATAATCCAGCTGCATCAGCATAATTTCAAATGAGCTACAACCTGTGCCTTTGGCATAGGCCTTGTACCTCATTGGAGACTTTGCCTCAAAGGCAAGGCTTGATCCAACCTCAACCTCACCCTTTAGTTCTAGCTCCATATATGTATTGTATAGTATACTCTAAGTTAGAATAATTATATTTATTGCTTTATTAAAATTATATATCATATTTAAAATCTACTATTTTAGCATATCAACTAAGTGCTAGAATAAATGAATATTATTTAATATTTTTCAGTTTATTGTTATAAAAAGCCACTTACAATTGAAATTCACTTAGAATTTCTTAATATACAATATTTGGAGTTCTTTATAATGTATGTATTTTCTGAAAATAAAATAACTTTGATACAATTGCCTAATATGCATTGTAAAAAAGCAACATAAAGTTGTCTATGTGAAAATGCAGGTAATCAAAAATCTAATCCAACATGTTTAACTGACTAGCCTTGTAATTTTGTTTATAGTTATAGCAAATGCCAGTTGGACAGGAAATTGTCTTCTACACAATGAAATTGGAAGATCCTCCTCAGATGCATCAAGGTTGACACATGAAAGAAAAACACAAAATTCAGCAAACTTGGCATCACTACTAATGATGCAATATTTTATAACACAGCAGCCAATATATATTACAATCAGTCTTGTACTATTGCAAAAACCCTTGGATGATCAAGATTTTGAAGAAGCATAATAAAAGCACCAATTTTAAATGCTAACTTTGCTCAAGATAAAACCACTTGCTGTCAATGAGTTTGAATATTCTATAAAATATAGTGAAAAAGCATTGGCATTACTTGCTTCCATATGCACAGAATTTGCACTTTGCATTATTTTTTCTTCACCTGGAAACTTTTGAAGAACTTCTGAATTGATGTCATTTATATCAGAGTTCTTGCATAAAAGAATTGTTTGATTCAGATAATATTGATTATTATTATAATGGTGTGCAATATCAGAATAAGTAGATTCAATCTTTAATTGAGTTATCATGACACATCATTGTTTGTAGAATTTGAATAGTTTCTTCAGGTCCTAAGTTTTTCCCAGCACCAATATCTAATAGCCAAGCTGCATATGCAATATTCTCAAAAGTTTGCTCAAGTCACCTATTTTAAACCAAGTAACACACTTGAATTGATTCTATAGTCTTTCTTTATTGAAAAAAGCAGCAATAATCTGTTGCCTTAATTCTTTTGGAATAACTAGTAGTATTTAACAAAATTAAGAGCAGGAATTGGAATTTTGAAGCAAGAATGCACAGTATGACTACCTTCAAGTAATAAAGCTGTGATCTCAGATGAGGCTACATGTAATGCAATATCTCTATTAGAACAAACTGCAGCAGCTAGAGTACTATAAATAAAAGTTTTTCTACATCCACCTGCACTGTAAAAAATTATTTTTTTTTAATTGTTATCAACAGAATCCATAATAGTATTATCAAAAACATCTAATTGCTCTGCATTGAATTTGGCTTTATTTTCATCAACTTTTATTTTTAATGCTTCAACATTATAACTCAACTTATCATGCAACAGCCAATTATTAGGAACATCATTTTAGATTTTATTGCCAAGAGATCTTACAAACAATTGCATATTTGCCAGACTGCAGTAAAGTTTCATTAATAAGATAAAGACAATAGTCATAGATTTTTTCATCTTTATATACTTGACTTCTATATTGCCTCATACTTTGTAACTTATGTTTTAAATCATTACAAATATAATGTTTGAAATAGTTTTACAGTTCTTCATAAGTAGGAGGAGCATAATGCACATGCAGGCAATAAACAGAAAGATGTTTAGCTTGCATATAAAATTCAAATATATGCCAACATGCTTTAGGTGCTAAAATATATTGAGCATCTAAGTATTTTTTAATTTCATCTCTTTAATTTGGCTCTGTCAAAACTTCTAATGTTGTACAATCATGACCTTTGTATATATATTTGTGAATATATTTGACTGCATCAACAGATGCATATATCTTAACATTGATATAACAGCTATATTTTGCTAAAAGATATGGATTATATGGGACAACATCAGGATTATCATAATAATAATCATGTTTTTCAAAGTATTAGCCATTATTAGGTTGAGTATATTTAAAATAACCATTATCATCTTATTGAGTTGTCTCTTGAAATTTTTCTAAAAATTTCTTGGAACATTGATTATTTATCATACACTTTGTATTTGTAAGAGCAACCTCTGGAGGTTGTGGCTAATCACACAATTGGCAGAAGGAAATCCAAAGTATATTAATATATATATAGTAAATAAGTATTAATAGTTGTGCACCTAGCAAAGGAGAATCCAAAGAGAACAAGTCTAAAGATTCACTCTGCCAGGCATTGAAAAGGTAAGTCACATGATACCTAAGTCACATGTCTGGATCACATGTCTGGGTCACATGTCCAGGTCACCTGCTAGAATCACATGCCTAGATCACATGTGCAGCTGAGTCTGAAAAGAGGGGAAAAATAATGGCTAAATGGTAGGAATTTCTCTTCATTTGAAACCCAGCCCAACTTGACGTTTGAGGGAGTCTGGCATTGGACTGAGTAATTCAAAGAAGAGTGACTGAGGCAAGGAAATATAAGTGAAAAGGAACGTTCCCTGACAGTATTTGGATTAGCATCTCTACATGGACTATGAATCATATTAGTAGTGACAACATTTCTTTCAAACAAAAGAGCATTTTTCTTTTGTTCAAATACTTAAGCAACAATATCAGGTCAATCAAAAGCTGTTTCTTTCTTTCTATTGATAGCAGATTTTTTTAAAAGAGCATCTTCAATTTTAGACTACTTAGGATTTGCAGTCATAGTCAAGAAAGTGTCAGTTTTTTGAAAATGCCTGCAAATAGCCATAGAATTCTGAAACAATTGTTACATTTGTTTTTTACTTTTTGTACGAGATGCAGGAATAATAATGCAATGGCCTTAATGTGGTGAAGTTTCATCACTAGCCACAGCATCAACTACACCTTGATAAACTTCAGCTCTAATTTTTTTCTGATTTGTCCAACCCAGTTAGGTTTTGATTGTTTAGTTGAAGCCTATGTATCCAGATGGATTAGCAGTCACAAAAATAACAATCAATGGCAAATGTGAAGACTGCATTTTTGAAAAACATGCATGGCATCCTTTTAACACATGACCTGAACCCAAATTTGCACTATACAAGCACATAGCATTTGACATATAGAGACCTGCCTAGGTACAAACTACCAGTGGAAAAACACTCATGCTTGTAGCTACCAACCAGGGCAGTGCTAAATGTGTAATATGGTATCTTGTAAATAAGGCAGCTGAGACTTGTAAATAAAAATAATCATTATTAAAGTTTATAAACAAAGAAATCTAAATTGACTCGACAAGTGAGTAGCTCAGAGAGTCAATTCATATTTCTTTGTTTATAATAATAATTTTTTTTTGTTTACAAGTTTCTGTATAAAATGGATCTCAGGTTTTCTTGGCTTTTTCTAAAAGTAAAAGGAAATATCTTAGAGAAATAGAAAGAATAGTTTAAAGTTTTCTGTCTTTGTTTCTAAGGAAAAATATTTGCAGAAACTTCAAAGTCAGGATTATTAGGTTTTCCTCTTAGAAAAAGATTTGAAAAAGCTTACTTTAAATACGACTAGGAAATAACAATCTAATTTCCTAAAAATTTTCAAGAGAAATTGTTCATATATTTGCCAGAGAAACATTGTTTGAAAATTGGGTGACAGGTTTCCTAATCAATTTTTCCAAAGGAACCCGGTTTGGCTGCTAGCAGTGCATGAGGAGCTGACAACCTGAGTGGTGTTCCATTTCTCCAAGTTCTCAGCCCATTTCTTGCTTCTTTTGTGCACCTTTTCCCAACTCAAAGTGGCTGCCCTTTTTCACATTAATTCATGTATAGCAGTGCAGACACAGTAGATGATTATCTCCATTGACAACCAGATTTGATTCATCAATTTCTGATATATTGTTTTAGCAAGATTTAGTATGTGTGTAACTATAAATACATGGAACTTACTATCATTACTAACTTAAGGTTTCAGTTTTGGTGCCCAGGCTATGGGAAACAAAAGAGCAAACCTGGCTGGAAATACACTTTGTATGGCAAGCTTTTGGCAAACAATCTCCTTTTTTTAAATAGATACCATCACCCTCCAAAAAATTAAGTGGGTTTGACAGATGGTTGGTTGATTAATTACATAAGCCTACATCACTTGATTTTCATATGGACGAGATGCGCCACATGCCTTCGGCACGCAGCTAGCATCACGTTGGGGGCTTCGCCCCCAAACTCCCCCATATGCTGCCTCCACCCTAACCTCACTTTGTTCGGTTAGGGCTCCAAGTATGTATAAGTAACTCAGCC
>JAGGAP010000782.1:0-12479 GCA_017657235.1 Termitomyces sp. T73sscA
ATGTTTGCAAGCTGATTTCGTTCCCATGATCAACTGAAAACGTGATCTGTGTCTCTTTGTCCTTGCTTTGTTCATCCCACTTGCAAGGACACACGCTCATTAATTCGCTTCGCTCATGGTCTTTACGGCGGAAAAATCATTTTGTCCAGCCGAACGGCGGCTTTGCATGAATCTATCTTCAAATAGTGTGAGTGCCTTTTTCGATGTTCCTCCATTCCTTCGAGTCAGTCTGTAAGAGTACAGAAGTCAGTGTGGTTGCAGTGAAGGGAATTCGAAGGTTCATAATGGTTGATGATTTACCCAAGAATACACGACGTTTATCCTTTAGCTCCTTAAGGTTTATGCCTCCTCTTCTCCGGTATTCAGCCACCCAAGCAAGGAAGTCGTCGTAATATATTAATATTACTATATCTCTATATGATCTGCACTAAAGCAGCTAAGGAAACAATCGAATCCGGGTGAGGAGAGTTCTCAACAAAATTCAATCGTTATGATACAATAAGTCAATGAATCGAGGTCTGGCACATGGTAGGTATTCGAGGTCTAGTTGAATACCGGACAAAGAAAGAGTTTCGTGGCACTCGTGTGTAGATACGTTCATGTCCATATTGACACAAGGGCAAATAATTGTTTCTCAGGTCACACTAAATATACATTCAAAAGTCCTAGTTTGTTACAACTACAGATTCTACAGATTGAAGATATTCAAATATTCCGACATCTCTCCGGTGGGCAAGCGAGTCAGAATGTATTAGAACTTCTGCGCATCTAGTCGAAGGCAGCGATAGCGGGGTCGAACGCTTTATCAATTTCGGTCTGAAGTTCCTTGGCTGCATTAGCAACATCGGTCTATTCAACGTCAATCTTCCTGCCGAGAAGACTCGACGAAGGACGTACCGGGGCGCAGGCAATGAACGCAGACGACAAAGCGTCTGTGTCTTGTTTCAGGAATGACAGGTCTCCTTTGACAAGGGCAGGAACGCCTCCGAGAGACATGGCATCGAAGGCAGCTTTGCGTGCGACAATGTCCGTCAAAGACTTCTGGGTTGTGGGCAGCAGAGCCTTAATGTCATCGAGAATAGCCTGCGCATCACTTGCTCCGAATGGGCAAGCGGCACCCTTGGGCCACGATAGTTAGTATACGAGAGAATACGGAACACAGAATGGCTACCGACCTTGACGTCATTTGTAGTTTCAATAAGAGTATTGTCGAGGTTGACGGAATTTGTGTGAATGGCCTAAATCAGAAACGGTATTTTTAGGATGACGATGTAAATCATATGCAGCCACAAGAAGGAACACATACCAGAGCCAGAGGGAGAACTGTGTCTATGGGTCCGCCATTGACGGGGAAGGCATCAATTGCAGTAGCAAGGGCCGTCAAGGCGGGCGCGACCTTCTGGTTGATGTCATTCTCGACCTGGCCGGGGGTCGTCTGAGCGTATGAGGCAACGGCAAGGGAAGCAAGGACGAGGAGGTTCTTGAATTGCATGGCGCAATGATCTGGAGTTGGTGAGGATTCAACGCTTTTTATAGGGAGCTGTGCAAGCCTAATCGTTGGCAAGTCGATCTGACGCCCTACTTCTCTAATGGAAGCTGTGGATTTCAACAATTTTTGGGCGCACGAGTTCTATTTCAGCCATGAATGTAAGCGTAAAACGAGTTAATTCAAATCGACGAGAAGGATCTGTCGTATTCAATGTCATATCATGAGGTGAAGTAGAAGCATGCACTCAAGACTGGAGTCGTGCTGATGGGATCGCTGTGCGATGGTGGATTATAGCAATTTTCAGTCATTGTGGAGCTCACGAGCTCTACTTTGGCCATGAAGGCATAAGAAGGCAAATCGACGAGAAGGATCTGGCATATCCAGTGCCATTAGAAGCACGTCCTCGAGTAGAAGAACATGTGTACACCGAACGTGCTTTCTTCAACGCACTCCAGCTAACAAAGGTGAACGTTATCGAATTTGAATTTGTCGCTTGATGGGGACTCGTGATGGTTGAATTCGGCCCGACAATATATGTCACGCGTCACGGCTGTTCATCGACGCTACTGCCATTGTAACTCGAGTTCGGCGGCTCCGATCTAGCCAGTTCAAACAGACTGCCAATTGTATGTCAATCACTGATTATACCGGTTCCTGAGGTGCCCTACAAATTGTCACATGCCTTGCCACAATGCAAGATGTCGCATGGAGGTTGGTGTCAACAATGATATCAGCAGCGCTCTCCCTGATGTCCGACCATTACAATCTGTATAACGGTATCATCACTCGTACTCGATATCTATGTTTTTATGCTTGGCAGAGCTCACTTGCATGCTGCGTGAAGCACCACATGTGCGTAGCCGTACCTAAGTCCTGGCCTCACGACGCTCTGTAGGTCCGCGACGGCGGAGACTAGCATAAATATCAACTGCCGTCTCTTTCTCTTCATATTTTGACCTCGTTCAATGACAGGAACTAAGAGTAGTACAATACTGACTCCTCCATATCTCGAGCGGATATGGCCAGGAACCCGTATTGATACAAGCCACGATGAAATCGCGTCCGACTCAACTCTGGAGAAAACATGGTGGAAAATCGACCTAGTTGTCCTCCCAATGGTTGCAATGTTCAGCATATTGGCCCTTCTCGTGAGTCATCGAGCCTCTTGGTATCCTACAAAATCAGATCTTTCCTCTAAAATCCTCTCTCTGTAGGATCGGGCGAATATCGGCAATGCTCTACTCGCAGGCTTGCAAGAGGACTTGCAGATGACAAACTATCAGTTTACCATCGTGCTCATGGTCACCTTCATTCCGTACCTTCTGATGGAAATACCCGTCAACCTAATGTTAAAGGTGCGTAACCCCGCATTGCATAAAGACAGACATTTATCAATGATCAAGGCCGTCGGACCACACCGTTTGCTCCCTACGATGCTCACTCTTTGGGGAACCGTGGCCGCTTTGCAAGGTACGAAGGCCATTTGTTGGTCTTTCATCCAAAATCAGAATATTCATTATGTTCTCTCAGGCGTAGTAAGAAATCAGTCCGATCTGTTGGCATGTCGTTTCTTCCTCGGTCTTTTTGAAGGTATTACTTCTCTAGAGCGTGCGTCAACTCATTCAGGCTGAATTCTAACCAGGTGGTCTATTCTCCGGCATTGTTACTTATCTTTCTCTTTGGTATCCACGGCAGAAACTACAGTGGAGGTTTGTCGACCCGAATATCTTGATAACGTGTTTATGATCTTGGAATTTGCAGGACATCGATATTCCTCTCAACGAGTTCACTGACAGGCGCATTCTCCGGCCTCCTTGCATATGCCATCGTCCGAATGGATGGTGTCGGGAACCGTCCCGGATGGGCTTGGATATTTATTGTCGAAGGCCTCTTCACTATTGCGTTCGGATTTTTCGCATACATTGCTCTCCCTCGATCCCCTGCGCATGCTCGATTTCTCACTGAAACACAGAAGAAATACATCATTAGCCAACTCCGCCACTCAGGAGCTATTGATAATGACGAACGCAGAGATTTGTTCAGTTGGCATGAGGTTTGGCAGGCTTTCACTCTTCCTCAAGTCTACATGTTGTCATTGATTGCGTTCTTTTCTGGTGAATGAAACACGTGTTCCTTCTCCTTTATTCTGTCTTCTCACTGTGGTTTTTACAGGCACGGTGTCTTTTGCACTTGGATAGTGAGTCCTAATCTCGTACTCCTTCCTCTCGCATAACACTTTCACAGCTTCACGCCTTCTATCGTTGCCGGCCTCGGCTATACCAATACCCGCGCTCAGCTCTTCAGCGTACCTCCGAACGCTGCTGGCTTTGTAGGCCAGTATCTACGTTACTGATGTTTTCTTGCGCGCGTTTGACCTCTTGAACAGGCACTCTGGTTTTAGCCTATATCTCGGATAGATTCGGTGCTCGTGGCGGTGTCATCATCTTCTCCAATATCCTCGCTACAATCGGCTTAGCAATGTTCTTCGGTTCGAATCCTTCGGCTTAGTGGTTTTGTATCTGAACTAAACTATCTCTTATAGCATCAGATTCTCTCCACGTCAAATACGGCAGTCTTTTCTTCACAGTCACAGGTGGATACAGCACGTCACCCGCGCTATTTACGTGGATCGTCAACAATGCGTCTCCCTATACTCGACGCGCTACCTCTAATGCTTTTTGCTCTATCATGTTCAATCTAGGTGGATTATTCGCCACTTGGCTTCTTGGAACACTGTCCCCAGGCCCTCTCTATAGATTGGCAACTATAGTCCTTCTGATTTTCTGCGTCCTTATCGTTGTCGTTGCGTCGATCAATGTCGTGTATCTTTTCTCCCAGAACAAGATAAAGGCCAAGATTCGGGCTACAACCTCTCGAGATTACGAGAATCCAGGGATGGGAGATCGGTCTGCGTGGTTTGTGTATAAACTGTGAGGGAGTCTTGTCACAGAGATTACGGAACACTGCCAAATGAGTTTACATCATGAAAGTACTAATTATACAAGTCTGAAATGATTTTGAATCGCTGCGCACTTCTTTCGTCAATCATTTTATACCTTGATATTTATAGACGAAGACCATGGTTTGAATGAAACCGTATCAATCGAAGATGATTTTGGATTAGTTATTTTTACTGCAAAAAAAAGAAGGCTACTTCCAAAGATCGTATAGTGGCGTATGAGAGTGTCCGTATCAGTATGAGCAACATCTGAGATATATGAGTGCATGTGTTATGCGGTCACAATATAGTGCGCGAGACTCAGATCGCCTGAATACTCGTCTCAACTGATCTACCTATGCGGTCAAAGTTCACTTATCATAACCTCCTAGGATTGAAAGACGAGCTTCTCTTTTGATTTTGTCGCTGCTTTGCCATGTTTCGTATGTAGCCGCTTCATAGCTACAACGGCAAAATACTAACCCAACCCAGTACAATGATTTGTATACCGGATCCCCCAGCCATTCTCATGCTTTTGGGGATAGTGACAATGATTCAAGGTTGTATACTTCCTTTTGAAAAAGTCATTAGCGTAAACTCAGGAAGTGTTACAACTTACAACTTACTCGGAGCTTCTTGCCTGCCTTTCCTTCCCTAGTTGAATTGAACTCATGCAAGAAATTCAGGTCATATCGGGCACACCTTGATTAATCCAGAGGTGGCGTCTTCTCCGAGACAGTCATCAACTTCTCGCTGTGCTGATATCCCCGTCATCAATTACAGTTAAGATCCGTGTTCCACATCGTCGGACACCCTTATCTTCAGCGAAACATCATATAAACCTTCTTTATCGTCCGATTGGACGGCTTGATGAGCCATCCTGGTTAGGCGCAGATATTCATCCTCGAGGATCTCTGCCTTTTTTTCGCAACCCTGGCTTTCTTCGGTTTCCTTCAGTCTCCTGTTCGTGTCAAATTCCTCAATGAAATCGGAAAACTATGATATCTTCTGACACAACGCTAGACTGGTGTTGCCATTCGGGCAACAACTTCTGACGAAAACGAGAGGCTGAATGATTGCTCTCCATATGAAACCTATGACAAGGTGTCTGGCCTAGTATTGTATTCCTTTGCCACAAGCGCATCAATTATGGGTGTCATGGATAGCTCCGTGTCCTTGTGCATCATTCTCTTGCACACGTGTCAAGGTGTCAATAGTTCTGACGTAGCTGTATTAAACCTGGAGCCGTTGATATGCGATTGCGGCTGGTTAACAAAACGAGTTTGAATCAAGGATCGGTCTGTTCTTCAGTCACAGGATTAATAACCTGTAAGCAGACGTTCGACGAGAAATTTCAGGATAAATAGAGTTGATGAAGCAGAGAAAGCAGGCAGATAATGCGGTTGATTTAGTCTCACAAAAGTGACCCGTAGGTAGCATATCAGTGTTCGCAGCAAAACGATCGACAAACAAAAAGATGACAAGCAGGAATCAATGCTGTGAGTCTTTCATTTGACGATGGGCGTATAAGTTTGTCAATGTCCTTCATTAGGCTTGACCAAGACCAACGATGTAGTGGTGTATGAATTATGTGATAGGTAATCAGGAAGTCTTTGGAGCCAAGGAAGCGAGCAACAGATGCGACAGATCATCAGAAACGGCACGCCAGTGTTGTGTACAAGTTGTGTAAGGGCGCGTACCGAATAGTGAATTCAGAATTTTCATAGAGTAGGCGGGGGTGTAGCCTCAGCAGCAAGTAGAAATAAGATCTAGCCTAGAGATTGAACATGAAACAGTTGTGTCAAACGATTTATGCGTTTTAGACCCGCTTGTAAGCTAAAACGCTATGAGAGAATTGACACTCGTACTTGATCATAAGTAATGACCACAGCAGCCATCAGCTGTTCCGACTCGGAGGACTGGCACCGTTGCATCAAGTCCTTGCTCAAAGCAAGTCAGTTCTGACATTACTCACCATAATACCGCGGATGTGGATGAAAAATTATTGTATGGACTTGTTTGGTATTTCTGGCTGGATATTCGTTTATACCCAAGGTTTATAATCAACATATCCAACTGTACATGATCATTGCCACGCTAATCATGCTTCCGAGTCCGTCCAGAAAGGTTCAGACTTGTACGTCGGTTCATCATCTGCGTGTTTCCTTCACGTTTCAGGATATGCATACCGATCTTTGCGGCTGTCACCTATCCCAGCTCAAAATGCCATTAGTCTCGTAGCAAGACTATGACCGCCCATCTGTCGAAGCCTCACTTCAATTCTAATCAAGCGACGTGTACATCTGGTAATGACTACATATAGTTTGTTTGCTATAGTACGTTCTCTTTAAGCATTGTTGAGGAAACACTTGTTTTGGCTGAAACCGGGGTTCTCCCCCGAGTAACGCGCCGCTGCGATAAGCGAGACTATTCCATGTAACTTTCTCTTCCTATCATTTTATCTGACACCTGACCACCTGGTGCATGTCTTTCCCAATGCTATGCTTTGAACCCATGTCGTCCTGGAGCAATGTGATATATGACAATCAAAGATATCGTTGCTTCCATCAATCTACGTGTTCAAGCTGTACTATGAATAGACTTTATGTCGAACACATGTGATCACTTTTCTACGGCTCCGTTCTATATGAAATTTCCATATGGATAAAACTGTAACACTAGGCCCTGGACTTCCTTTTAGTTAAAACAGACCGCAGTAAACCAACTTCTGGGCAAGCTTGTTACTTTCCTCTATCCTCCTTCAGCATGTCGAGCGTCGAGCTTTCGTGAGTGTGCTATAACATGAAAGTTGCTCATGACTAAGGTCGGCATTAGATACGGCCCGATGTTAATTGGAGTATTCCTTAACATGATTCTCTATGGGGTGAGTGTTGTGTGTTACACGATTTCATTGGTTTATGGCGACACCTATTGTAAGGTCCTTATAGTCCAGGTATGTAGCAGTGCGCTTTTTAGCGTGCACGTCTCCTGACATTCACTGAAAGGCATACAATTACTATCAGCTATACAAGACGTGAGCCCCAATTGCTGTCAAATCATCGTAATCGTCATGCCACACAGAGATATGATATGGATTCGGCTACTTGTCAGTCTCGGCCACAATTGCTTGCAGTATACATATTAATCCTGAATCGGGACTAGGTATGCTATCTTTTCATAATAGAAACAGCAAATAGTGCATTCGACATGTTCATCATGTACGAACCTTTAATTCTACGCTATGGTACGTAATTTCTTCGATTTTGACTCACTTCTGACAAATCCATCCTGCTCATTTAATCCAGGAACACCGCAAGCAACCGAGTTCTTTCCTACGTGTATGTAGTCCTACCCAAGTACAACTCTCGCTTGTTTCTCATGTCTCATCATAGTATTTGCCAGCGGTATGCCATCTTAATACTTATATCATTTGTAGTTGATCTACATCAGTATTATTCACGGACAGAGCCAATCGTCATTGTAGGTATCAGTGTAAGATCACATTCTATCTCGGCGTTGACAAGCTTCCCAGGTAGCTGTGTCAACCCCCATTCAGCTATTTTTTGCCTGGCGCATCATGAAGCTCACAAAATCTATCTGGATTCCCCTCGTAGTTTCAATACTCGCCATTGTGTCTTTTGGTAAGCCAATCATCTGTGTTGCTGTGAAGGTATACCTTCCCTCACGTAGACTACAGCGGGTGGATGCTGGACAGGAACTAGAATTGCCATCATCAAACTCTTCATAAAGAAACCTCAGCTGCATACGCCCGCCCTTGTGTGGTTCTCATCTGCCTGCGCTTCCGATATTTTGATTACCGCCTCTCTTGTCTACAGTCTTGTATGTCCTCCTTGACATTTTTCTGATGAAGTAACTAATCTCCTATAGTCTAAGCGAAGGACGGGCTTTGTCATGACCGACGATGTGATATCCAAACTCATCAGAAGTATGTCTCCATGTGCTTTACGCAAGGTTCCGCCGCTGATAGCACGGTACAGTGACCGTCCAAACTGGGATGTTGACGTGAGAATGGCTATTTACGCATGTGAATTGCATGTGAACTAATTTTTTCTGCTTAGGGCAATCTGTTCTGTGGGAGATGTAGTATTCTTCATGAGTAAGCTATCGCCTTGTCTTTTCCGTTTGTATGTTGATGAAGAACAATATCAGCACTTCCGGTATGAATATCTTTCTCAGCCTTTGCACTTTGATTTCGAATGATCGATGATTCTTACTTTAGCACACCGCCGTGTACGTGATGTTTCATTCTCCACAGCCACTGTCTTGACATGTAAATTTCAAGGAATTTCCTATGGGACCTCGCACTATCTAAACTCTACTCCAATTGTCTCCTGTCAGCACTCAATGCGAGATCTACCTTGAAAGAGATATCCACTGGTTCGTCACGAGTAGCCAGGATCCCTGCGATAAACTCACCGCACCAAGTATGTGCATCATGTTTTTTTTCTCTTATAAAAATCATATTGATATGATCAATCTGTTCTTCAAGGCTGATACGTTTGATGGTCCAGTATGACTTGATTTTCCAATTGTCAGGCAGGCCAATCAACTGATTTCTTCTCAGCGTGATAACCATACTTCTACAACGTTCGAACTTGATACTCAAAAATCCTCTAATGGTGCATATGGTCGGGACGTCGAACTTGGAATAACAGTGACCAAAGTAAGCTTTGGAAACTATGTCCTGATTCTGTCCTCATCTGTTGTCTAGGTTGTAGAGCGCATGGAAGAGCCACGAATTGCGCATCCGTACAGCACACAATGATACTTGATAGGATGGGTTGGATTAGCCAGTGGTACAAGTCCTTAGAAACGAATTTTCCTTTCTTATTGAGTACGCCTGGTCAACAACAAGTTGTCATAGTGTAAACTTTATCATATTACGATCCTGATGATTGCTGGAATAGTGTTTAAAAACTTGTATTAAATATTCGATCTGTTTACGGACTCAAGGGTGGGGCATATAAGTAACGATCAATGTGAATCGAAGTCTTACACTAATGATGAGCACGTTGTTTCGTCTCCCATTATCAATGCATATGTTGAGTACCTTTACTGCATATTTGAGCAATATGTCAGTCTTCTAGGCACCCTCTGGGGTCAACTGACAACCATGTCTCAAAATTTCGCTTACTTCAAACCTTTTGGAGGGCATGTCGCTTAGACAATCGATTCTCCGACCACGTCGCATCTGTCAACCAATTACATGAAGTTCTGAATCCATGGGAACGTATGGGTCCATAAATAGCCATGAGCTTTCTCCGCTTGTCAATCTGTCTATATCAATCACCAATGGCAGCTGAACTTGCTTCTTGCAATTTTTTGATCTCTCTATACAATACTGTTTCACCTCCGCTTTTTCTCCTCGAGCTTGCCTCCTGCTGCCGCGATGACTACCGTAATGATGGACACAGAAAAGGCCCCGACCACTTATCCAGAGAAGCTGCATCCTGAGGCCAGCAGTATTGAGACTGACGAGGTCGTGTTTGACCCAGGCCTTGAGAGGTCATGGTGGAAAATCGATCTCCTTGTTCTCCCAGTTGTCGCCATGTTCTATTTGCTATCATTTCTAGTGAGTTGTTATATTACATCAAGAACAGCTTGTTTAAACCAATGACCTCAGGATCGAACCAATTTTGCCAACGCAAGAGTTGCTGGCTTGCAAACAGACCTCAAGATGTCGAACAAGCAGTACAGCATTGCATTGACGGTCACCTACGTTCCTTATATTGTGGCTGAGCTGCCTTCGAACCTCGTGTTGAAGGTATGTGCTTTTCGGTTGCAGAATTTAGCCGTGTCTACATGCTGGTATAGGCGGTCGGTCCGAACCTTATGCTTCCAACGATGCTCACGCTTTGGGGAATCATAACAACTCTGCAAGGTTTGTGACAGCGGCATCAAAAAAACATCCGTTAACGCGTTCACTTAGGTGTTGTCAAAAGTTATGCGGGTCTATTGGCCTGTCGCTTCTTCCTAGGTCTCTGCGAAGGTAAGGTCTCTGTACACTGAACAGATGGGATTACTGAAGACGGCCATCAGGCGGTGTATTTCCGGGCCTTGTCCTTTATCTTTCGTTCTGGTATCCTCGTCGTCAGCTCCAATCAAGGTATGTTGCATCCATTTGACAATAATTCATCCTTTCTCACCTGATTTGATAGAATTTCGGCTTTCTTCTCCACGGCTTCCCTCTCCGGCGCCTTCTCGGGTATTCTTGCATACGGCATTGTCCAGATGGACGGCGTTGGTGACCGCCCCGGATGGGCTTGGATCTTCATTCTTGAAGGACTATTCACTTTTTTATTTGGAATCTCAGCCTATTTCACTCTTCCGCGCTCTCCTGCCACTGCGCGTTTCCTCAATGAGAAGGAAAAGGCCTATATCATTGCCCGTCTACGAGAGACCGGTGCCACTGGCCGTGACAAAGAGGCCGACACCTTCAGCTGGCGGGAAGTCGGACAAGCGTTCACCCTTCCACAGGTGTGGTTTCTCGCCATTATCTTTTTCTTCGATGGTAGGCGGTTGTTTTTGATTGTTTCGACGTGAAGCTCACAACGTCTGTCACAGGTGTCCTTGTGTATGGTCTTGCCTAGTACATCATCTCCCGGTCTATCGTCTCATTAGATGTTGACGTTTTCTCTGCAGTTTCACTCCTTCAATTGTCGCTGGTCTTGGATACATTAATGCAAATGCACAGCTCTTCAGTGTCCCGCCATTTGCCGTTGCTTTTGTCGGTGAGTAGTCGTAACATCTATTTCGCTCTTTGCTCACTAAACTTCTGCACAAGTCACCGTCATCACGTCTTACATTTCTGATCGTTATGGTTGCCGGGGCTATGTCACCATCTTTTCTGGCGTCCTTGCCACCATTGGCTTTGCCATGTTTCTTGGTTAATCCCCCCTTTTACGTGTCGCCATCGAATCATCTGATGGTGTCTTTTGCAGGCGTAAAGGCTGTTCATGTCAAATACGGGAGCTTGTTTCTCAGCGTCACTGGCGCGTACTGCGCAGCACCCGCTCTCTCAACGTGGAGTGCCAACAATGCTACACCATATACCCGTCGTGCTACCGCCATCGCCATTGGATTTATCATGACGAACTCTGGTGGTATCCTTGCCACTTGGCTTCTTGGCTCGCTATCCCCTCCACCTCTTTATACAAAAGCTACGATCACCCTCCTTATCTTTTCAGTCCTTATTGTCATCTTCACGTCTTTCAACATTGTTTTCCTCACGGTTCAGAATAGAAAGAAGGCAGAGATCCGAGCGACGACCTCGCGAGAAAACGAACAGCCAGGCCTTGGTGACCGCTCAGCGTGGTTTGTGTATGCTTTGTAATAGAGCATTTTCGCGGAGACTTGGCATATGCTCAATTTTAACCTTGCGTGTTATATACAGAGGATGAAGTATTCGTGATGTACTAATATACAGTTGTGCAAGCGTAAATTTGAGTAATGCCATGATCTGCGCAACCTAAAGCGGAATAAAGAACTCTTGTCTGTTGTGAATGATAATTAGCTCGTACGACTACAGTTCTATGGAAAAAATATAAGCCTGGGTCGCAGTTTAGATTCTCTACTCTCAATTGCGCGATGGCATATAGTCAGTGTTCGAAAATGTTGTTACACTGTGCACTGTTATTACACAATAAGAACTTAGGGTTAGGGTTTAGGGTTATCTGGGGGGGAAAAAATGGTACTAGGGTAAAAGTAGGGTTTTAAAATTTAGCAAGGGAGGAGGGGAATAGAATGGAATAGGATGGGAGTAGGATAGGATGGGATAGGATGGGATAGGATAGGCTAGGATAGAATAGGAGTAGAGCAGAAAAAAGACAGGATGGATGGGATAGGATGGGATGAGATGGGCTAGGATGAGCAGGATAGGACAGGAGGAGAGCAGAAAAAAACAGGATAGATGGGATAAGATGGGATAGGATGAGTTAGGATAGGCTAGGATAGGACAGGAGTAGAGCAGAAAAAAGACAGGATGGATGGAATAGGATGAGATAGGATGGGATAGAATAGGCTAGGATAGGA
>JAGGAP010000783.1:0-12470 GCA_017657235.1 Termitomyces sp. T73sscA
GTGACGTTGGACTCTAATGGCCCCACACATAACGCATATGTCAATGAATACACGTCCACCCCAACCCTGTCAACAACAGAGGAAGATAGATCCTCTCCGCAATCACGCTCACACTCACCTTCACCAACCGTTCTTCTTTACCCGCAATCCCATTACGATGAATCAAAGTGGACTGCTAGGGAACAGAAACTAGATCTTCTCCACCATCACGCTCACCACCAACCGTTATTGTTTACCCGCAATCACATTACGAGGAATCAAAGTGGTCTGCTAGACATCCCTGAACCTGAGCCAGAGACGTGTCTCAAACATAATTCTGCTATCAATGAACAGAGTGTAGAAATGAGGTTTGAGATGTCTCAACGTCGGCGTTCTCAGGATTTTGCATGTGAGGAGAAACTGAGGGAAAAGCGCTTCAAAGCTGCGGAGTCGGAGCGGGACAGAGCCGAGTCTGAAAGAAGCCGACTTTTTGAGGAGCAGGAATTACAATTGCAGGACATTTTTCAGGTCATGTTAGACTTTCAAGATGACCACTATTCCAGCAGGGAAGAAAACCGAGCTGACATCGCTGATCGAAGGGATGAATCCTTTCGCATCACTCAAGACCGGCATGACCAAGATTTTGGCATGTATGTCTATGATATTGAAAAACGGATACAGATCGAGGATAGCTTTGAAGAATTACAGGATAAGATATTGAAGCACAGGGTAGAAGCCACTGCCGAACAGCAAAACGTTAGGTTGAAGGCAGCAGCGGATGATCAAAAAGCTCGTTTCTCTGTTAACCAATTCCATCGTAGAACTCAACTGGGTGTAACATTGTCGTCCCCAATTGTAAACCGGGAGCCCTGCATGATGCCTGTCGTGCGCTCTCGAACCAGTGCAGCAACCAGCAGCTCGAGATATCGAAGGGGTTCCAGGTCGGAAGAGGAACACTCAGGGGGATGTTCAGTTCCAGAAACACCCCCGTCATTTATCACTTGTCATAGACGTAGACGTAGTTGTAGTCGTACTCGTAGTCGTACTCGTAGTAGAGAGTCCTCGCCCACAACTGGTTTCGTAAGTCTTCTTGTCCTCTTCAGTATGTCATCTCACACTGCTTATTCTAAGGCTTTCAATGCACTATTCAAAGGTGCAGATACTTCTGACCCACTACCCATTCCCAGATCCAACATGGCCATGGGGCATGAAATTCAGCAGGATTCTGGTTTTGAAACAACTCAAAGAAGACATCAGATTCTGTTTGAACGGTCCCAGTCTCGTAGGGAAGAAGATTTTCAGCAGGGGATGGAGCGGCGTCACCATACATTCAGTGCGAATGAGCAACGGCGTGCGTTCGACTTTGAGAGAAACCAGAGATCCAGACAAGCCATGTTTCAGGAAAAGGAGGATACGCGCGAACTTACTTTCAACGAAGCACAGCAGAAACAGGAGATAAGATTTTTGGCTGCAGAGCGTCGACGAGGAGTTTCCTTCCGTGAGTCCGAGAGACTTCGACAGCGTCGATTTGAAGTGGTTCAGGAAACGAGAGCTCAAAAGTTCTATGCAAAGTTACAAGAGCTGCAGATGCAACTTTTGGTTGAACAGGAGAGACTGCTTGAGGACATGAAAACCTGGAGTGCTTTGCTATTGGAGGAATGTGAGAAGAAAGGAAAGGAAAGATTCCGGGTTGATGAGGTTGAGCGTGACGAATCTTTTCGTAGCATGCTCACAGCCGCGGGCCATAATGATCTTTCATTGCTATAGTTGGCAAAGGATGTACTTCACATGTTATAGAAATACATTGTATACATTTTGCCCCCAATGAGATACTAGGCCATGCCAAAGGCACGGGTCGTACTACGGCTCGTTTCCTGAAGTGATTGTAAAAATTATGTAATGAAGCTTCCAGTGCGCATTTCCTCGTGTAACGATAGACCACCCAATTAGGTAGTGTATAGTCACACTTCGTAGTCTCGCGGTAAGAACTGGTGTAAGTCCTCTTTGTTGCAAAACTGGTCCTACGATAATACAAACAACCCTATTTATACTACGGGTAGGACCGGGTGAAGTTCTATTCAATAGATAAGTTTTCTGGTAGAAAGATTAAGACGATGACGTGGGGTAATGTCACGCTTACGCTACATACGCCCTCCAAGCTGGATACTAGGTAGATGGCTTCCAGAGCCAAGCCATTAGGTAGATGAAATGAATAAGAGAAACGAGGAAGGGTACTTTTGGCAGGACACTCGAGTTCCCTTTTAATTGTTCTGAGTTTCTGGCTCCTTGGGAGAGTCGGGGTAATCTTCAAGCTCGCCCTCCGCGTCGACGTCGTCGGAAGGAGTGCTGCCCAGTGGAAGGTCAACCTCCATGGATAAGTCCTCTGGGATGCCTCTTTCGACTGCCTTCTCCTTTCCCTTCCTAGAGGCGGGCGTGACGACGATGATCTTCTTGGGTTCAGTGACGCCCTTCTCCTCGGCAGGAGCGCGCTTCTCACAGCGAAGGGTGGATGTACTGGCAGCGCTGAAGCGAGTGGGATAAACAACACACGAAGTCGAGTAAGCACGCTTTTGGGGGATCACCTGGCTGCTGGGCGACTGCATCATTGACTGCTGGGCATGGAACTGCTTGGTGCGTTGGACTCGTTGCCCAGAAGGAGCTCGCCAGGCCCGGATGGCATCTTCAACAGTTTGCTTATCGACGTTGCCCTGATTAGTGATAAAGCCGAGTGTCACCAAGAGATCTAAGCGAGGGTTGATAAAGGTAGAGGGAAGGAATCCATCTGGGAAGGGTTTTTTGACTTTCTCCCATCCCTTTTCCTTCTCGTTGTACACCGAAAGTCGGTACTGACACTCAGTCTCAGGGTCGGCAAGGTTGAGAATCTCGGCAAAGGTAGTATAACCCAATGGCATGGGAGTAGCAGGGTTTCCTCGTGTCCAGCGAACCTCCAGATCGAACGCCATTAATAACTGAATGTGGAGAGGATGGGTGCTGAAGTCTCTCCCAGGATTTTCAGGTTATGAATGGTAACAATGCCGGTGGCGGGGTTATTGGATATGAATGGATGTTGCTTGGTTTGGCTGGAGATATGGCCACAATGAGAGGTGGGAGGACCCATAAGCCTGTAGTGAGAGGGAAATGACCTAGAATTGGGAAGATGAGGGTGAGCGCTGAATGTAGTACTTTGGAGGTCGGGTAAGACAACACTGATGTTCCACCCCTTCTTATATACTGGAGCCCCTAGGCACTCCAAGAAAATTTGTGGATTGTCCAGGGGTGGCTGTCCAGTTCCAGCCTTGATCATATCCTCAATCTTTTCATGCCCTAATAATTCTAAGTATGGTACAAGGAGATTAAGATCTTTTACCTGTTCATAAGTCATCCATGACTTATCACCTGCTTTCCATAAAACTTCAAACAGTGCATTAGTGCGTATGCCATGATGCGCCACAATGCACTCAGCTGCCCATTCCTGGGCCTCTGGTTCTACAATTTGTTCATCAAGTCGGCCTGGGAAGAGCCAATCATCATTAGGCCTATGAATCCACAGTAAGGCTGCGTGAAATGTATTGTGAATTCCTCGCCTCCTCATATTGCCCAAGATCTCTACACAGAAGGAGCTGTTACCGAAATCTTCACTGATCTGGTATGGGCCCTCATATTTGGGAATGAGTTTACGTGGGAACCCTTTAGAATAGTTGAAATTCTTGGTGGACACATAGACCATGTCTCCTTTCACAAAGGGAGCTATTTGTCTATGTTGGTTTGCATTACGTGTCTGCTTTACTCATGCTGCCAAGATACCATCATGCACAGCAATCAAGGCCAGCTTTAATCTTTGAGCATAAACTCTCACCCCTGGAAACTCATCTGGTTGAGTGTTATTCCACACCATTGGCTGAGGAAGTCTTCCTGAGTTCAGGAAGAATGGAGAATATCCCGTGCTCTCGGACCGAGCTGAATTGATTGCAAACTCAATAGCAGGTAGCTTGGCCACCCAATCTTTGTGTTTGGCTCCCATGCACTGCCTTATCATCTGTACAATGGTACGGTTAGCCCGCTCTGTTGAACTATCTGATTGTGGATGATATGCGGAGGACATTCTCAGTTGGGTCCCAATCAGCTCATGCAGATGGGTCCAAAATGTGCTCATAAAGTATGAGTCTCTGTCACTCACAATAGCCCTCGGCAATCCATGGTGTTTATATACTTCAGAGAAGATTAGTTCTGCCACTTGTTTTGCTGTGTAAGTAGTTCTGCTTGGTACGAGATGTACTATAGAGGTCAGTAGATCAATAATGACAGTAATAGAGTCATAGGATCCATCTCGGTCCCTAGATTCAGGTAGTGGGCCTACAAAATCTACTCCTATCACTTCCCAGGGTGACGTTGGAACCTTCAAGGGCTGTAGTAATCCATAAGGCTTCTGGTTGGAGTACTTGTTACGGTTACATGTAGAGCATGTATTACAATATTCTTGCACATCATGAGCCATGGTCTTCCACCATACATGGTCATGCAAGTATAACAATGTTTTTCTAGACCCTAGATGAGCTAGTAAGGAATGTGCCTCTGAAATTACAATTTCTCGAGTGCTTTAGCCTCGAATTATAATTGCTGGAATACACAGTAACTTCTTCCCTTCAGACTTTAAGTATATGACCTGGTCTGAGATTACCTCAAAGTTTTTATAATCCTTTGGGTTCTTGAAGATTCCTTCAAACAATTTGTCCTCATTATATCAGCCCCGGCAAGCTGCTATCAAGTCAATTGGATCTTTGCCCATCTTTAACAATTCTTCCAATGTGAGAGGGGTCAAATCCCTTATCTCTTCAAACAGTTTTTGTGACTTCATCGCTAATGCCTCATCATTAGTTTTTTCCCATTGTGCCGGTCTTTTGCCAGTGTGTTCTATTCTTAACTGATCAGCTGAATCAGTCATGCCATTCTTAGGTAACAATGACTTCTTTCTCGCTGGCAACTTGATGGTCAGCTTCTCATTGCTTCTTTGTTCTTTTTCTTGCTGGTCTAGTATGGTCTTTTCAGATCCTGCCTGTTCCCCCCCTTCATTTCGTTCCATTGGGCCTTTCAGAACAAAATGTGGGGCCACCCTGGCTGCAAACTCTCTCAAGGTCTCTGGCCGCCCTGTCTCTGCTGGTTCTACTACCTGACAATGGTAAGCTTGCTTTTCAGGCATGTGGACTCCTCCAGAAGCTGATTCCCTTGTCTCTAGCAAAGTGCTCTCACCCTCTGAGCCCACCAATACTGGCATTGTAACCATGTGCTTGCCCAGTACATCATTGTCTACAACATCAAAGTAGGTGTACTCACTTCTCGCCCTCACTGTACCTGGCTGATCATTTGAGTATAGGCGAGACAATGCATCGGACAAGATATTCTCAACACCTGGTACGTAAATCACCTTAAAGTCAAATTCTGCTATCTTTTCCATCCAGCGTGCCTGCCTTCCTGACAGGTTCTTCTGGTCAAGAAGATGAATGAGACTCTTGTAGTCTGTGAACCACCGGAAGCTTACTCCTTGTAAGATGTCTCTATGGCGAAGCATTGTTTCAATTCCTGCTAACATCTCTATTTCATACACAGGGTAGTTTTGTTGTGCTGAATTTAGTTTGGCTGAATAAAATGCAGCAACCCTTGCCGTCTTCCAATCCTCTCCTTGGCTTACAATGCCAGCTATGCCTGTCACACACCCATCTGTGACCATATTCACTGGTGGCACATCAGCTGCATAAATTAATGGCTTGCGATGGTGGTCCCAGCACACTGATGCTAGATGCTTGACATCTTCAAAGGCTCTTTGATGTGTAAACTCCCATCTGAAGGGTACAGTATCTCCTGTTAACGCATGTAGAATTCCCATCAGTATTCTGACCCGATCAATATCCTCAGCCAGATATTCTGCTGCCCCAAGGAAGCCTTGTAACAAATCACGATTGGTGGGCACTTTCCAGCGGATTAGTGCATCCACTTTGTTGGGATCCATTCTAATGCCACCATCGTCAACTACGTGACCCAGGACCCTCATTTCTTTGCAAAGAAATTTGAGCTTATGCTCACTAAGATATAGTTTCTCCCTCTTCAGAATGTCTAGTACTAATTTAACATGGCTGACGTGGTTTTCTAGACTATTTGAATAAATGATTATATCATCTAAGTATACATCCATGAAGTCTCCCAGGTAAGCCACAAATAAAAGATTCATAAGCGCCTGATATGTGGCCAGAGCATTGCAGTCCCCCTGCTGTACAACATGGCTCACAATTATCCCATCAGGAGTAGTCATTGCTGTTCTACTGACATGGTCTGGTCGTATTCTAATCTGCTCATATGTGTCTTGGCCATCTATAATGGATCTATACTTAGCTCGCGCTGCCCTCCGGAGGATGCCCTCCATATCCAGCAGTGGCAATAACTTTTTGTGAGTATTAGCATTGCGTGCACGCAAATCACTAATGATTCTCAGGCGAGGTGGCTCTCCCTCCTTAGTTGGTTTTTTTCAAGAACATCATAGGAACAGCGTTTCCTGCCGTTGTAATTTCCCATCTTCCAGTCTTTATATATGCAGCTCTTTTCGCATTCCATTGCGGATTTAGCGCTTCTGGGCATTTCAATGGTCTCCAGGGGTAGATCTTCTCTGCATCTATTAGGGGTATCTCATGGTTTATTGCTTGTAGCAGGGGTAAAGGTGTGTCCCCAGCTGCCTTACATAATGGAGCAGCGTACTCACGCAGTTCCCTCCATACCTGTTCCAATTTATCATTGTATAAATCTACTGCCCTGGAAGCAAGATGCGACACTGCTGCTCCTTCTTTCAGCGGCTCAGCTGTGTCTGAGCCTATCAGGACTCGGGCTGGATTCAGACCAAATGCCACTCTGAGCTGGTATATCCATGGAGTCCCCAATATCACATCATAGCCCTGTAAATTCATTACATCGAAATATCTAGGTTTGGATATCCGCTGATATTGCAGCCTAGCTGTAGCTCCATAATTGATCTTTGACCTAGAGCCCTGCACTGCCAGCTGAACTGGCACAGGCTCAGCTAGCTCTATTTTGTGGAGTCTCAGCTGCTCAACTACTGCTGTGGATACAAAATTGCCCAATGATCCGGAGTCCAGTAATGCTCGCACAGAGTGACCATCCAACTTTACTACTATTACTAGTGGCTTTGGGACATGGTGTCCCACTTGTTTTTTCCATGCCTGAGTCCTCTGCAGTGCAGCGTACATACTCTGCTCTACTTGTTGGCCATAGAGACTCAGTTGTTGTATAGTCTCTGCCTGTATTTCCTTTTTCTGACCTTCCCACTATGTGGGCCAGATCTCACTATTGTCATTACCAGGCCCACTCTCCATTAGTTGATTTTCACGCTCGACACACTGGCTGTACCAGGTACATATATCAAACTGAGGGTTTCTGATCTGATGTTCCTTTATCGAGGCACTCATCTGGAGGACAACATCATTGACAGTCCAGACGCCAGGCCTCTCTTTTTCCAGCCAAAATCTCCAGCAACTATAGGGTGCATCTTCCAGAGCTGGGGTACAGTATAGAGAACCCAGTTGTAGGATTTTTGCAGCATTCCAGGCCCACACATCCCCCTCTAGAGTGGTGCTATACCGCTCCAAAGAGGCTGCTGGGATTTCAGTTAGTTTGTGGCACTCCTGTGCATACCACCAACCCGCTGCAAATCCTGGTGACGCTACCCTCTCTGCCGCTATTATCAGCTCCCGGCCCCACACATGGTCCCAGAGACACAGCTTCCCCCTCACAATTTCATATGAGAAGAATTGGCACTCCTTCAACTGGAGCACGTTGATTGGGTCCCCCGGGTATGGCTGGAGCAACTCCAACAAGTAATCCAGTTTCCTTGCAGGGGCTGACTCAAGATTTTGGGGTCTTCCAAACCACTGCTCCTCCTCCCAAACTAGCGAGACCTTCTCTTTGGGAGTTTCAACTATGAACTCATATGTATTCTCCCCAAAGTCCATCTCACCGGTCAGGGAAACCAGCTCAGGGTCAAACTCAACTTCATTCAGTGCCTCCTTGTCCTCTGATGATGTGTCATCGCTCAACAGATTGTTCAAGCAGTAGGACATCATCTCCACCATCAATTCTTCCATCGTATTCCCAAGGGCTTCCTTCTGAAGCTTCTCAGCCTCTCATAAATCAACTCATACACTATACAACTTCAGGCCTGGGGGCTTTCCTGGACTTGTTGATGTGGCTGAGCAGTTCATCTGGCAATTGCGAGCCAAGTGGCCTGCTTCACCACATCGGAAGCATCATCTCTGAGCTCAATATTTGGCCTCCTCCTCTTTGGACAACTTTTTTGGTCTCTCAGGAATTTTGTGTTTAAATCGTTTGGTTTTCCCATCCTTTATATTGCTCTGCCTTGATATACCAGCCTTTGCCAAGTACTGGGGTGAGCTATTGGTCCTCTTGCCAAACCCAGAAGGGGATTCACTTCGTCTCTGACCTGAGTCATTTCTTTGGTACTTCCTCTTATTACTTCTGTCTCGAAGGTCCTTAATTCTTTCCTGACTAGGCTCAGGGGATCTGTTACATGCACCAGCTGATCTGTCTCCAAATTTGAGGTCGATCGACTCCGCCATCTCAAGGAATTCAGCCTTCTGTACGACTCTTTTCCATTTGGAGGTCTCAGGGTTCAATCCCGCACGATACAATTCCTTCTGGATTGAGGTGCAAAATCTGTTGAAAAGTTTGACTACCCTTTCCTTACGGTTGGTAGATCCCACTATGGTAAACAACTTCTGTAACTCTCTGACATAGTCACGCACAGTCAGTTTTCCCTGGCACAGGTGTTGTAGTTTATTCCGCTGCTTGTTGTGATAATTAATTGGGAAATACTTGTTGAACAGGCCCTTGAAGAATTCTTCCAAGGCCCATTTCTCTGGAGCCCGCAATGCTTCCCTTGAGTAAAATGTCCATGCTCTCCCAGTTAGAAATTCTGACATTACTAGCACCTGATGCTCCTTTTCGACTAACCCGTACCTCACATAGGACGTGCAGTGCGTCATAAACTGAAGGAACATCTGCAGGTCTGGAGATCCGTTATATTTGGCTGGAGGCATTGGTTGAATAAGAGATTTGGTCTTTCTCCTCTTCTCCCTTCTAGACCTTTTCTTACTTCCTCTCTTTCCGGACTCAAGGTCAGAGTCACCCCCACTAGAAAATGAGTTCCCCAATGAATCCAATGATTCACTGTCACTTGATGAGGAGATCTCAGTATTGTCCTCTGAGCTCAAGTCATCTGAGGAAGAGGGTGACGTCGCCTCCGATCTGTCTGACGATCTGGTGTCAGACTCTTCTCTTATTCGGTCAAATGCGCGTCCCAATGCACTATCCTTAGTTACTTGGGACAATGGCCGCAATTTCTGGTTCTTTTCTGCTTTTGTTTGGACACGATCCCGGCTTTCGCGAGCCCTATCTGTCACCCAGCTGATCATGCTTTGTAGTTCAGGGGAGATTGGCTCTGAGGTGGAGCGCTTGTCTTTCCTCCTTGCCCGCTTTTCCCTTTTAATTTCCTTTTGCAGTCATTGGATGTCTCTATCCAACGTCCTTTTCTGCCGCAAATGCTCCCAGAGCTCTTCGCGGCTGGGACCCTTTCCAAGCTTTACTTCTGGCTTAAGCCCCAGTGGGGTCCTAACCTCTGATGTATCTTCTGGGATCTTCAGCGAGGCTTCCTGGGTCTCAGTCTTAACGGTCATGTTTTTGTAACAGTTGGTTATGAGCTCTCTCTGTTTTGCTGCCAAATTAATACTAGCTAGTTCAATGACCTCTGTCCAGTCTTCATTTCGTTCCGGTCCCCACCTATCTGCTATGCCGCAGCCCTTGTTTGACTTGTTTTGGTCATTAGGTAAGGTGGTTACATTTTCTGTGAATTCTACTGACTTGGGAGGCAATAGGGTCTCGGCTATACTGCCCCCCTCCTCCACCAACACGTTGGCCCGTGTGTTGTCATGGTTTTCTTCGGTAGTTGTTTGAAACGACTTCTCTGACTCCATCTCCATAAGGGATACATCCGCCAGAGCGGTTTCCCGAGATTTGTTCGCCGGAGCTGACAATGAAGGGGCAGCTGCCAAAGCAGGACCCAATCCTTCTACACCCTCTTTTGCACCCTTGCCCTTGCGTGTTCCCATCAGGCTTACATGCTTGGGCAAGTGGGGCGGCGCTGCACGTTGTGTGCTTGCCATCCCGAGGGGTCTTTTGGTGCCTGGCAGTGCCGTGGCGTTCTCCTTTGCCGGGCGGAAGCTGTATCTACTAGCCTCCATTAGTCACTTTTTGGTAGGTTGTTGACTCACTATTAGGACGTTCACGGTTGATCAGACCGGTTGATAGCCCACAGTTTGCAAGTCACTGATTCTTGCTAGGACTTTTAGAAGTTCAAAATATGTAACGATAGACCACCCAATTAGGTAGTGTATAGTCACACTTCGTAGTCTTGTGGTAAGAACTAGTGTAAGTCCTCTTTGTTGCAAAACTGGTCCTACGATAATACAAACAACCCTATTTATACTACGGGTAGGACCGGGTGAAGTTCTATTTGTAGATAAATACAGTAGTTTAGTCCTCAGTCACACAAATAGATGTTGTTCGACTGAGTTCATTACCTGTAGATAAATACAGTAGTTTAGTCTACAGGATATATGTCAATCACAGTGACTAGGATGTAAGTAAATGGACGGCTCACCCTCAGTCACACAAATAGATGTTGTTCGACTGAGGGTAGCGTCTGTTGTAATGTAAAATAAGTAATAGAAAATAAATAAGGTTTGCCGCAAAGACTGGCAAATAAAACGATCGCCATCCCAGAGATCTGAGAGAGAAATAATATGAGAAAAATATACCAGACGTTCCAAATAAGGGAACGTCTTTGGTAAGCTTGATATGACGTATTCCACACTTGACGGTTGTGATAGTCTCTGTTCAGCACTATTCAATAGATAAGTTTTCTGGTAGAAAGATTAAGACGATGACGTGGGGTAATGTCACGCTTACGCTACACCTCGGTCCCATGGATGTTGTTGCCACGGCGAGGCGATGTCGCTGAACTACTTAGTCTGAAGTACATTGGTCCTCTACCTCATGAATCCATTGTCACGGTATGTTTAAATCTAAACCGCGCCTCTAGTTCAACAATCTTCGACACGCAACAAAGAAGCAGATGTAAGCAACAACATTTTGATGTTGGATATCCAGTTGGGGGGTTGCTACCCGCGCTTGCTGGATCTGTAAAACAAGAAAAGAAAAAGAAAAGAAGTGGACCATCCAACTGGTGTCGAAGAGATGTCGAACGTAGAGTGCGAGTTCAAACCGCGGGACACAAATCCCTCCCACAGCGTGCAAATGCTCCCGCTACCGGCCAGGATCTGGTCGAACTGGATAATTGCGACGTGGACATCCAAAAATTACAGACGGCACGTCGGTCCAGACGAGTACATGTTGACGAGTGGAAGAATCACGTCAAGATGAAGATATATCATAGACGGGAGAGTGTACGACGAATGTACGGCCATCCTGGACAATAGGAACTGACAGCAGTCTGCTTGATAGTTCGGGCTGTAATGATTTTGATGATACTGGGAATGAAGAAACAACTAGCACCTCATGTAATTTACTTATAGACGCCGATATACATATATAGTGGCGGAAAACTCATGAACAACGAAAAAATTTCTCATCACATATCTCGGCGCGTCAGATGACAGACATGTCCATCGTGCGACGCAGAAGTTGGATTCCAAGGCTATGTTGATACGTTGGTGTCGCTGAACTACGATTAGTCTGAAGTACATTTGGGGCCGTTATCCTCATGAGTTTCCATCCAATGTCAAGGCATCTTCCAATATAATCAAAATGGTGCCTAATAATTGTTGGTTTTTCTAGGTTGAGACGATATTTTCATGATCTCAAGCCCTTGGATCCTGTCGGACAGTGTGACGTGCATGATGCTCCATACATACTCTGCGAAGCTATGCGAGACAAAACCTCCCAGAGTTTTCTAAACCAGTCGGAACAAGAGTTCCTGAAGGCGGAAAAGGCTCAGGTTTGTGGAGAACACGGGCGGGAAGAAGCTTTCGACAGGAAGAACACCGACTTTAAGGTTACCTTTGATGCCAACCAACAGCGTCGAAAGCAGTTATACCGGGAAGCAGATATTCATCGAGAGGAAACATTCCAGACAAATGAAAAGAAAAGAGAAGCCGTGTTTCAGGCGGGACAATCTAGTCGTGCTGCTATGTATGCAAAGGAAGAAACTGCTCGTGTTCATTCCTTACAGTGGTTTCGTGAAATCCGTACATCTATCCTCATTGAAGGGCGCCAAACAAGACAGAAGATTTCCAATGATATCGACACAGCAATCGGATATCGATGTGAATCCCTGTTGCAGACACAGGAGGAATTATTTCTTCAGAAAGAATGCGAACGGGATACAATCGTTCAAA
>JAGGAP010000784.1:0-12448 GCA_017657235.1 Termitomyces sp. T73sscA
CCAGGTGAAGCAAAGTACATTCTTCCAATAGCTGTTCCTCTCTGTCTCTCCTTCCAAGTCCTTTTAGATGCTTCATAGACAAACTTTGTTGGAAAATTCTAGTAAGTGGTGTTGTTGTTAGAAAAGGTGATATTGGCTTCAATCAAGCAGTAAGAGGAGTTTTGCTCAGATTAGGCCTAGCAGCCACCACTTCCAAAGGTTCATTGTCCTAAAAAAAGACTTCATGTTAGTCTTCCAAGTGTACAGGCAAACAATAGATTGAAGGAGATTCTGCATGCATGTTGAATTCAAAGATGTGCCAGCAAGCTTTGGGTGCAGACACATATTTAGCATCCAAGTGTTGCTTGATTTCATTCCTTTGATCTCTAGAAATCTCCAAAGTAGTCCTGTCATGGCCTTTGTAAATGTATTTGTGAATGTACTTGATGGCTTCTACTGAAGCACAAATTTCCACATTGATATGACACTAGTACTTGGCTGAGAAATAAGGATTGTATGGGACAATATCATGATTGTCATAATGATGACCATGCTTTTCAAAGTAGTGGCCATTGTTAGGTCTGGCATATTGAGGGTAGCCATCATCACCATACAGAGTGATCTCTTGAAATTCCTTGGGATATCTCTTGGAACATTTGCCATCTACCATGCATTTTGCATTGGGATGAGCATTTCCACATGGGCCATGAACCATATTGGTAGTAACCACCTAATACAAATGAAATTGAATATTTGGACTAAAGATTCAAGCAAAAACAATACCTGGTACAATTGAGGCTGAGTGATTGGATCTGGAATTTGAGCAGAAACAATACTATCCACATGAGCTGAATCTCTGATTTTGTTATCATGATGGAAGAATATCAAAATATGCATGTGTGGCAGTCCTCTCTTTTGGAATTCAATAGTATGGATATGAGCCACACATCTGCCAAAAAGCCCTTCTTGAATTTCCTTCAAAAGAGCATTCTTCTTGAGTTCAAATACTCTAGCAACAATATCTGGTCAATCAGAGGCTGTCTGTTTTTCTCCAGTGACTGCAGGCTCTTGTAGAAGAGCTTCCTGAATTTCAGACCACTTTGAACTGGCAGTCATAGTCAGAAAGATATTAGGCTTTTGAAAATGCCTGCAAATAGCCATAGAGTCCTAGAACAACTGCTGCATATGCTGGTCACTTCCAGTATGAGTAGTAGGAAGAATGACACAGCAACTATGCTGTTAGAAATCTTCATCCCCAGCAGCAGCATCAACTATGCCTTGATAGACTTCAGCTCTGATTTTTTTCTGATAACATCAAATCCAGTTCAATACCTCATGCATCAACAATATATTGCTGAAAGAGTCTTCTACTTCAGAGTAAAGCAGCATTTGCTTCTAAACTTCTTTGTTAAAGTTTATATGCATAGTATGCTGTTTCAGAAACATATTTTGTTCTTTGCTGCTCTTGTGGACCATGTTTAGATGGAATTTTTGAATGAAATCCATGTTTTCCAGTTGGAAAAATGATGGTATAATGCAATGGAGTGTAACATGCATGGAAATGGCTGATGTGCCTTAATTGGCCTCCATGCAAGTGCAAGGCTGTATTACAATGATCCAATCTCTCTTCAGAGCCATCTTCAGGAATAATAGCAGCTACTCCTTCCTGTTCATTAGGATCATTATAATGTTGATGATCTCCAAAATCAGCTCTCAATTTGACAAAGAGTTTTTGTGGTTGATCCTCTAAAACCTCTGTCATAATCTGGTTTGCTTGTTTGTATAAGCCAATATAAGGATTGACTGTGCCAAGCATATCTTGCAAAGATGCCATTATTTGAGGATCCAATCCAGAATTATGTTGTTGACAAAAAGCCAATTGCTCATTATGGTCATAGAAGTAGAGCTGGGCATATACTAGTTGATCACCTTCAGTTGAAAGCAAGGCACCTGTTAGATGATAGAGCTCTCCATTGATTCTAAAGCAGAAGCATTAGTAATAGCCTGGTCAATTTTAACTCCTAGAGAAGTAAATGCAAAGGCTGCATTGTACTGCCTAGTATGAGTTTTAAAAGCATCAGAGAGAGGATGATAGCCATAAAGGAGATTTAAGAGTTCTGGTGGAGTATCTTTAAGCCTAGGCAAATGAATCTGGCCTTGCAAGCAACATATGCCAAATTTTGGATAATGTCTAGTAGATCTAGCAAGCCCTTCAGCATTCCAATGTAAAGCTTGATAGTGTGGACATAGAGTATTGTTTCATTATCTTTAAATGACTGGAACTCCTTCCATTCAATCTCTGTCTGAGCATCAATGTAGTCTAGTACTTTGTCCTTCCTGTCTCTGGCATTGAGTGTTTTGAATAGAGTTTTGGTAAGTAACTCTGTTTTGTCTTTTTTGGAGGACTACTTCTGGATTAGATATATTGACTAAGGGCTGTGCAGTCTCTTTTTAGTGGGAGCGTGCTCCTGTGGAAATGCAGTTTTGTTTTTAACCAGACTGCTTGGCATTCTTCTCTTTGTTGCTCTAATCTTTTCTGGCACTAATCACCTTGGTGCAAAACTAATTTTCTTTTGCTTTTTTTTATGGAGTTCTATAACAGAACTCTCTTTTATGTACTTTCAAGTTTGTACTATTAAATCAAATTGCTCCCTCACAGTGGGCTTCAGATGTAATACTTGGTTTAGTACTTTTGTTCTGGGAGCTAGTTGACTTAATTTGTAGTTTACTTTTGTACTTGTGTAAATTATTTTGTTTATGAAATGAGGGTTTTATATAATTGAAAGTGCTTCTTTACAGTGTAATAGAAGTCTCAAAAGCTTGTTAATAGATGTCAACCTAAGGAATCCTTTCACTGGAGACCCAGAGTCTGATCTACTAGTTGCCTACCCTTTTCCCTTGTTTATCTCTCCTTATATATCCTATGTTTGTGCATGGACCATGGCTCTTATGTTGTTTTTGACTTTTAGGAGTACTAGGTGGTTGATTTTCAGAAGGAGTACATGAAGATTTCCTGATATTATCAAGTTTTAAGTATTTTCATATACTTTACAAACATTAAAAATCACTTACATGATGAGATATTTATTGTTACAGTATAACTGATAGGCTAAATTTATTGGTCAAGGTTCACTGATAATCTAAACTCAATGTTTGTTAACATTAGTCAATCAATAAAAAAATGATACTTACTTTGTTGTGTGGTTTCTTTTTTACAGCTTTGAAGTTCTGATTTATTTGGACATGCTTGGTCAAGAAACAAGCAAGGTGTGAAAAACAGTGTCCACTAAATTGCATTTGGTCTTTCCCACACATTGGCACTTTGCATGCATAATTTCAAAGCACTATATAACCTTGCTTATAATGAAAAAACACTATATCAATCATGCAAAACTTATCTATTCTCAAAAATACATGGGCACAACACTGAGAATAAAAATTTGGACTCAGATCTTACATAAGAAATCTTATAAAGAAACAGTTTCTACAAAATGGTCATTACATTCTATATAGATGAGCTATGATCTGTGCCTTTGGCATCAGCCTTGTATCTTGTTGGAGGCTTCACCTTCAAACCCCTTCAAATACAAGGCTTGATTCCATCCTCAACCTTACTTTATTTGATTAATGCCTTGCATATTGGAAGCAAGACTTGATTTCATCCCCAATCATACTTCAATCAGTTAAGGCCTTGCATATTAGAATGCAAGGCTTAATTTCAACTTCAACCTCAATTTTCACATTTTATTTTGTCCAAAGAAGAAAGCAGCTATTACTAATTGCATTTATTTTCATCTATGTATTAAAAAAGCTAAACAAAAAAGTAGACACATTATAGCAGCTGAGTTTAATATAAAAATGTGCTGCTGTTAGGCCTTAAACAAAGGCCATACTCAGAGAACATCAGTTAGCTTTGCTCCTCTCCTCCCTTCTCTTTCCTCAATGCAAGGCTCCATCCAGCCTTTAATGCTACTAATGCAAAAATTTATAAAATTCTACAGAATATATATAGAAACTGCATAGAATACAAAAATGTGCTGCTATTAGGCTTTGAAAAAAGGCCATACTTGGAGTCCAAACTGAGATTTAAATGCAGCTCAGCCCTATAATACAATGATTAAGGTCTTAAAAGATACATAATATGACAAAATAAACAAAAACTACAAAAAACTAATTGAAAATAGTTAAATTGTAAAGAAACTGCTTGAAGAAAAGCCATTCTCAGATTCTAAACTCAGGTTGAAACTTCAAATCCAGCTCCCTAGAATGTGACAACTTGTGGAAACTACTTTAAACTCAGCTTGTTATATAAGATTCATTAATTCTAACAAATTTTAGTCAGCACCTAGTATCCACAAAATAGTTGTTGCATTTTATATAGATAAGCAAAGTTTTCAGGCATTGTTGCATTCTATATAGATACACATATGCTATTAAAGTATTATATAACAGCTTCATAATTATAAACCTTACATCTCATCAAAAAACAATATATTGATCATGTTTTGTTGTGTTATATACTTAAAACATGGGGACAAAACTGAGCTTCAAATTGAAACTCAGCTTGTTAAGTAAGATTCATCAATTCCAACAAATTCTTAGTTGTTGCTGATATTTTCTCAGGCTCATTGCAGTATATCTAGATATCTTATAAATAGAAGTACTTAAACATCTCCATTACTTCACTGGGTGCAGAGAAGAATTTTCTTTTGCAAAACAATGTAAAAGACATTAAAAATGATCCCATCAATTTCAAGATTTTATTTCAATACTTTTGTTGAAAAATATTGTAATTACTTATTAGTGGCAGTCATATTCCATAGAAAGTAGCACTGTAAGAGAGTGGAAACTGATCAAGATGTATTTGTCATTTAAAGGTAGCACAAACCAGTTCTCAACTTATGTTTACTAGCAAAGGGCTTATCAAATGAATATAGGTGGAGATACTTACATATATATTTTACTTGATAAACACTCAGGAAAGAAGCTTAAATTAAATAATAAATAAACAAACAAAGTTTGTTGAAGAAGACAAAGTGATAAATATAAGCTTCCAATTTGCAAACACATTGAAAATTGTAGCTCCAAGAGTAGCATTGTCATTATCAATATGTTGAAAAAGAGGTCTAATGTTGCCCTGGAAAACTTGATATGAAACAATGATAGTTTCACTAAATGCAGCAATACTAAACCAGATGGTTGCTAGTTGACATTTGGAGTGCCAAGTTTGAGTTGGATTAGGGCTGATTATATGTGTTCTCCTTAAAAGCTATCATACTGGTAGGCAACAATAACTACAATTGGTATCAATAAACCTGTGGAGAAGTCAGTATCTGGTGTTAAATCAGAAAGAGGTGTACTATAAAAAAAAATTATATATAAGTCAAATCTATAAGTAGAGTCTGTCTAATTGCTTGGATTTTTTGCCATTTTTTAGAAGTTATAATCAGTGCTAAAAGAGAGGGTAGAGGGTGATTTTTACTCTATCTGAACCAAGACAAAGACCAGTTCTATATCAAATTTGAAACAATTAATGTGACAGAGATCCATCTATATCAAGAGTTGTAGGATGAACTACATTACAATCTGTTGTAATTCCCTTTAACAAATGTCCAACCCAGATATTGTATCTATCTCTGATGAGATCAGCATATATATCATGGTATAAAAGTTTATATAATGCAAGATTGTGTCACATGTCTTGTGCATATTCTGCCTTAAGTCCAGATTATCTGGGCCTTGTTCTTTTTACTCACATGCATCTTTATTTGCATTACAATTCACATTAGACTGAATCATTGTGCTATTAACTAAAAGCACATGCTAAAGTGTGCAAAAATCTCTGCTGCAATAGAAATATGCATGCATGGGTGCCTTCAAACCCACTCATCACTGCATTATGTCACATGACCTCTTACTGCTTATATTCTTTCAACTATATCTATTGATACTACTTTTTGCCTCTGAGGTGCTCTGGTTCTCCAGTTATCCTCCAGACAAGTATAGCCCCTTCAACACTGCCTATTAACAGCTTATATAAACCAGAGTTTTCCTTTCTGACTTTTAAAATCTGGAGTTTCTCTGCTTTTCTTATATAATTTCTTTCTTAGGCTAATCTCAGAGTTTTTACTATTTAGGTTAAAGTTACAATTTTCTATTGTTTTGTACAGTTGTTTTCCATGCTTCTGAGGCCCCAAAAGCATTAGTCCTAGTATAGAAAATCTTCAGACTTGTTTTTTTTTTGGATCTTCTTTAGTTAAGTAAGTAGTTATAGTAATATTGTTGGTATATACTGTAATATAATTTGGATCTTCCTCTACCAGCTGTGTGACTGAGCTATAGCCTTCAGAGATTGCCCTTAAACAATTTTTTAAAAACAGGCACTTTTCTTTGTTTAAAGACTTTTCTGTTAGAGAATAGTGCATTGAAAATAGCATAATAGCTTTATTTTATACTTTTTCCAATGGAAATAGCTTTTGGTGCTAGCAGTGGATATAGTACTTGTTTTTTGTTTTGTTCTAAGGCTAATCTGAGAAAGCATATTATATTTATGATCTTCTTGTTACATTTCTGATAAGAATACAGTACTATTAAAAAATTCAGCCTATTTACACCAATATTAGTGTAAATCAACTTCTTCAATCATATATATGCATATGACAGATACTGCTACTTACCATTTCATGATTCTTTCCTTCTCAGATTTATATTGATAGCTTATAACAGAAATTTCTTACTACTTTAGAAATAGAAAAACATAGAGCTATATCTTCACTATACAAGCTTACATCACTGGGTGCAGGAAACAATTTTCTTTTGCAAAACAATGTAAAACACAGCAAAAATAATTCAATTGATTTCAAATTTTATTTGGATATTTTTGCCAAAATCATAGAAAAAATATTGTAACTACTTGTTGCTGGCAGTCACAGATGTGTAACTCTTTGACAGTTACTTTCTACAGAATTTTTGCATTTACTAAGTGCAGGGAACAATGTTTTTTTGTAAAACAATGCAAAAACACAGGAAAAATAAATAATCCAATTGATTTCAAGATTATTTGAATATTTTTATCAAAACCATAGAAAAATTAATATTATAACTGACTGGTCAGTGGCAGTCACAGATGTGTAACACTCTGATAGTGCTACTTTCCACAGACTGTGACTGCCACTAACAAGTAGTTACAATATTTTTCTATTGTTTTGACAAAAATAATTAGATAAATCTTGAAATCAATTGAATTATTTTCAATGTGTTTTTACATTGTTTTGCAAAAAAACATTGTTCTCTGCATCTAGTGCATTGCATGAGAATCTACAAGATGGTTAGATTTGTCTAGGAGTTTCTATTGAGCCTACTTATAAATTTCTGACTTTTAGCTGCTCAGTTCTTGAAGGCTGAGAAAACTGTGATCAAAAAGAAGAGAAAAAGGACTTACACATTTGCATCATGACTCAGCAAGTACTGGCTATCATCCAAATATCACAAATTCTCAATTTATAGCAACTAAAAAAAAAGCACAAATGATTCACTAAAATCTATGCATTGTAAAAGGAAGCTATGATTGAAATGACTGAAATAGCAGCAATTGGTCTAGCAGAAATCAAACTTGATTATATGTTAAAATTGAAGTGGCTTGTTGTAGCATTCTGTATTGTATTTGGTATGCTCAATAGCAAATATCAATAGAAGGAGATCTAAAATAGAATGCTTGGACATACAAAAGATCATTAAGTTCATTTGCTGCCTGCATTTCTTGCCCATAATTGATGAAATCAAGCAAGATAAAATATTGGTGCATACTCTGCAGCAAGAATAGCATATGCATTGATATTGCTGAGGATTCTGAATAAAGATTGTTAAGAAGTGTCAAAGTAATTTATTGTTATGTTATAAATAGCAACTTATAAAGCAATACCATTAATCTTGGGCATATCAAGAGGATCAGGAACAAGAATACCTGTATTAAAGAGATCAATATTCAATCAATGGTAAATTATATACATATGATTCTATATTGATAGTGGTCTATATATATGATTGACACTACAAGAAAAAGTGTCATTAGTGACATTGAAGAGTTTCTCCTATATCTATCTATTCTACACTATTATTATGCTATTTGATAGCAATATAGAAGCACACACTATCTAAAATTCTAGTAGGATGAAGTCAATAGCACCTAGACCTCACATTATCCCCAGCTAGCTAGACCTGGCATATACCTCCCCTGAAACTGGCTAATAAGCCCAGATATGTCTATTGCCTGCCACTGGCAATATCAATAAATAATCTATGTTGATAATCTCATTAATACCATTAATTGTCTCCTATGCCCTTCCTAAGTCACATTTTCACTAACATTGCACCATCAGTACCTTTGTTATTGTTGCCCTGCCCTCTCCACAACAATCATTCATTCATTATCATTAGTTCCATGCATCAATACTCTCTTCCTATGCTCTTGCTACTATTAATCCAACTCTTTCATGTTATTATTCTCAAAATATCCCTGCTCATTGTTACATATGTCTATCAACAAGTTCCAATGCTCTTGCATCTATTTACACTACTTTCCATGCCCTTGCTGCCAGCATTTACATTTGCCTGCCATTCAAATTACTACTTTCCCACTACCATCAATCAAAAATCTATGTTGTATTATCAAAGTACTTCTCATGCCTTTGTTGCTAGCATCTACATCTGCCATTCAAAATCACTACTTGTCTACCACCATCAATTCAAGCATCTACATTGTATTATCAGAGTAAGTATCTCTGCTTATTGTTTCATACATCTGCTCTTCATGTTTTATATTATAGTCAATCTACTATTAATTTCTTGTCATCCTTACTACCTACTGGTTTATTTGGATAGTTAATACAATAACTTGTGAATTGAACTATAGAACTATATTGATTGCATTTTGCAAGAACTACTGACTATTGTATAGTAACTAAAAGGAAGGCATTGTTGCTACTGCTGTAAATGACAAGATCTTCTTACACAAGCCCCTCTTTTTTCTGGCATTGGACTTCTGCTTGTGCTTTCTGATACTAACTAACTGCATAATAGGACTTGAGGAGTTCCTAATACTGGCTGACTGCATGAAGCAACCGAATTAATTAATAAATTGAATTGATGCATTGGCAGTGTATGTGCTATCAGTCAAGGTAGTTAGTGCTTGCAGCACATCTTCCTGAGAATCTGTAGTATGCATGTCAATGCCAAGGAGTCATCTAGAGATTATAAGAGCAATGCTTAACATCTGCAGAACTCCTTTTATAAAGTTAGCAATGCAAGCAACAAGCAAGAGTCAAGTAGGCATAGAGGCAGGCAAGAGTTGGGCAAGAAACAAGTAAAGCAAGCAAAAGAGTAGATGTCACTAGAGAAGCTTACAGTTAATTCAATGGATAGATTAGAAGAATACTGCTATTGTTCAGACTAAGGATATTCTATTCTACAGGCTGCCTTTATATACTATATTTGTGGCTGTGCTATTACTAATACTGTTTAACTAATCAGGCCCTGGTATATAATGAAGTATGACTAACAATAATCAATGCTGAGTAAGGTCCATGCATATGACTTATCAAAGCTGACTACTAGAAGACAAAAGAGGATAGGGCAGGCTGAGCAGTCATTCAAAAGTGCTAGGAGTGGGCACATCATTGAACTAAGCTCAGAATAGTGTTGGACATGGTCTGAAGACCAGTTTCTTGATAGAGATGAAGTAACACTATTAAGAGTAGGGCTATTTATGAAAGAAAGAGTTGATGCTGGAGATATTTGAATTGGAAAGAAGAACATGCATGATAATCATCTTGTATACCTGATGCAAAATGGATTTCTTGCCATGTCTCCTACTTATTGTTCTCTATTTTCCAGAAAAATATCATACTTGAGGTTCATGCACCAATGAAAATATTGATTCCAAGTTATGTGAGAGATAAACCTTCTAATAGGCCACTTTTCAATGATTATGCCATAGAGTACCATGAACTTCTTCTCAAAGCCCACATATACATGTGCACTTTGCTAAGAAGTACCACTAATACAAAATGTCAAATGTAACTTGTCAAAAAGTTTAAGTTTTCTTGAGAAACAACTTACTGAGCAAAGAATTGATGAGATTCTTGAGCTGCATATTCAGTTCCAGAGTAGTTGACATGTGCTTATTAACCATGCCTGCAAAGTCAAGTCCCTAGTCAATCAATAAAAATGATTGTGATTACATTGTATATATCTTAGACATTAGCTAGGTAGCATGCCTCAAAAGATGTAGTAAGATCATAGAATGTAGTCTTCAAGTTATGAAATGCAAAGTTGTGCATACAATCAGATGTGTAGGTCACACAATTGGGAAGTAATAAGGAAGATCTCCATGCCTGTTTCCTCATAAAGGGCTGTTAACTAGGCAGAGAGCATTATTAGTATTACTGTTAATGAGTAGAAGACTTAAAACATACATATTTATTTACAGCCAGTGAGCTCTGAGTTGCATCATTGAAGGTTCCAAGTGCAACATTGTGTTGACTATATGTCATGTTGGCACAATGCTCCTTAAACTTGTTGACAAGAGGATCAGTCAGTGCAATCTTCTCTTCTTCTGACATTGAGTTCTACTTCTCTTAGAGACTCTTCAATAGCTTATAGCCCTTCTTCCATTCTCCTCTGCCAATTTGTAACCTGATAGTAAGTAATACACAACTTGTTCACAACAGCAATTTACCTTCATTTGTCTGTTTAGCTTCATAGCAGAGTAACACATTCCAATGTGACACTCTACACTTCTGATTCTTGGTGGCCAGTCTGAAGTATCTCTGCCTTATAATATTCTAGCATATAGCCACTGAATGGCTTGCAAAGCTTGAGAGGGCCTCAGCTTTAACAGGTTTGACAACACCTTGAAGTGCTGTGTCTTCTTAGTGAGCATCATGTTTTGCTTCAGCTTTGGCCTTTGTAGCAGCAGTCTTCTCACCAATTTCTGCTTTTTTTGAAAATAATGGGGATAGCAGTGAGAGTGAAGTGCATTTGCAATAAGATGTTGCATCAAGTTGCAATAGTGCTTGAGCATGTCAATAGCTGTTGAGAGAGGTATAGAGATGTAACAACTGTATAAAATTGAGGGAAAAAAAACAGCTTTTAGTAGTGCAGATAGAAACATGTGATATAACATCTACAAGAGTGATGGCTTAACAATATGTTCCCAAATCCACTCAGCCTCTATTTGTGACATGACTTTGAGGCCAATGTCTTTCACAAAGTTACTTTGTTAGCCTCTTGAGAACAACTAGGCTTGTTTAATAGTTGTAATAGTATCTTGGTTGTACTTGTAGCTTTGTAAATAAAAATCAACAACTTCACCAAACAGGATTGAATATTCAACAACTGAGAAGACAGGGCTTTGCACTGTATTGATCATAGTTGTGAGAGATCAGATGTGTTGATTGATGAAGATATCAGGAGTTGAGCATTGGGGGGTAGCAGATTAGTTGAGTAAAAGATTATCAACTGTTGATGTCAATAAAAGCAATTGAACACTACAAGTTGAGAGACTTATACTCTTCCTAGAAAGTTGTGAGATTAGCAGCCTATCTCATGTGAGGACTAGCTGGAAATTCAGGTTTTGTAAGGCTGCTAGCTCTGGAATTCATGAGGCTGGACTTTGTGAAGCTGAAATATATTGAGGCAGTCTGTCCTGAACTCCATAGAATACCTTCCTTCATTGGGCTTGATGTTCTTGAAAGGGCTGAATAATTAGGTGTAGGAGGTAGCTGAGCTTGAGGATTATATTTTCAAGGTATTTGCAATCAAGATCAGATGTCAAAAGATTGAAATACTTAGAGTACAAACTTACAGTAGTCTGGGGGCTTGTTTCCTGTAAAGTTTGCTCCTTTTAACAGTATAAAAATCAAAGCACTGTGAAGCATTGAAAACTCTGAGCTTGAAGCAAATTGGCTGTGTGAAACATTTAATTGGATGGCTGCATTGTTGAACCCTTCTCTGAAGAGGCAGTATAGATTGCACAACATTAATAGTAAAATAGTAAGATTAGTAAGCTCACCATTCTATGTAAATTTCAGGTGTCTTTCTAGGAAAACTGCTCAGTACCTTCTGATAACTGAGATATGAGCAGAGACTGCCTTATTTAATTCTGCATATTGACTTGCTATGCATCATTCAAACTAATGTATTTGGCTAGCAGTGGAAATATGAGTTGGTGTTTGCCACAAGTAAAGAAGGCCTAGAAATGCAGAATATAGTCAGAGCCACATTGGAATGTTTAGAAGATCAACTTACATTGATTTCTTGAGTCCAGAAGTGGCTCCTCCCAGAACCACAATTCTGGGCCTTGCTACTGATATAGTGTGAGTCTTGATCGAGACTAAATTGAGAAAAAAATACAAATTGTATTTGGGTCTGTATGATAAAAACATGCATAAAACACTGCTGAAAACTGTAA
>JAGGAP010000785.1:0-12438 GCA_017657235.1 Termitomyces sp. T73sscA
CGTAAGCAGGGTGTCAAGTCTCTCTATGGGCGCTGGCTCATCGAGGGCAATCCCCACGTCCTTCTCTTCGACACGGGTTCCCAGTATTCGCGGCTAGACGAGTGGAAGGGCGATCTGTGGAATTTGGCCGGCATTCCGAGCCCGCCCAGCGACAATGAGACCAACGAGGCCATCATCTTTGGCTACCTTGTCGCCTGGTTCCTCGGCGAAGTAGGTCCTCATGCTTACGTTTTTTTTTCGGCTATTTACTCTTTGCAGTATGTCTCGCGCCAGCTTACCACTGCCGTCGTAGCCCACTTTCACGAGTGGCAAGCCGGCGTCGCCATCCCCTTATGCCGTAAACGCCACATCGACATCACTACCGTATTTACGACACACGCTACCCTCCTCGGCCGATACCTCTGTGCCGGCTCCGTCGATTTCTACAATAATCTGCAATACTTTGACGTCGACCATGAAGCCGGAAAACGCGGGATCTACCACCGCTACTGCATCGAACGCTCCGCTGCCCACTGCGCCGACGTGTTTACCACCGTGTCACATATCACCGCGTATGAGTCTGAACATCTACTCAAACGCAAGCCAGACGGCGTTCTTCCTAACGGTCTCAACGTCGTCAAGTTCCAGGCCATGCACGAGTTCCAGAATCTCCACGCGAAGAGCAAGGAGAAGATTAACGAGTTCGTGAGAGGCCATTTTTACGGCCATTATGACTTTGACCTCCAAAACACTATCTATGTGCGTCTCCTTTCTTCCTCTCTTCCGATTTCTTTTCGTTCCCATCGTCGTCCCGAATATTATCCGCCGTGCCCCTGTGTTCTGTGACACGTGTGCCTGTACCTGTCGTATTCATCGACTCGTGATCCTCACATGGTCCATTCTGCGCTGATGTGCTCCTGTCTTTCTTCCTTTATTCGGACCCTTCGGCCGTTCTCCACTCCACTCTTGTTCTGTATGCAATACTCGACGCGTCTTTCTATATTCGACGCGTTCGTGGGTCATCGTTACACTACTATGATCACACTTTTGTCCTTCCTTATGACCTTCCTTATGACTCACCGTCCCTCAGATGTTCACAGCTGGCCGTTACGAGTACCGCAACAAGGGTGTTGACATGTTCATTGAGGCCCTTGCCCGTCTAAACCACCGTCTGCAAAAGTCAGGTTCCACTGTTACGGTTGTCGCGTTCATCATCATGCCCGCCGCGACGCACTCGTATACTATCGAGGCTATGAAGGGCCAAGCTGTCACGAAACAGCTACGCGAAGCTGTTACTGAGATTCAACAGCGCATTGGCGAGCGCCTTTTCGACCACGCTGCGCGTGTACATGGGTACGCTCCAGGACTCTTATAACATCGAATTCTTAACCAATTATGTATCCACAGGGATGCTCCTGATCCCCTCCCAGAGACTCTTCTCTCCTCAGAAGACCTTATCCTCCTAAAACGCCGCATATTCGCTCTAAAGCGCAACTCCCTTCCACCCGTAACGACACATAACATGGCTGACGACGCCACTGACCCGATCCTCAGCCAAATCCGTCGCGTGCGGCTCTTCAACGACCATTCAGACCGCGTCAAGATTGTCTTCCACCCCGACTTTCTCAACGCCAACAACCCCATCCTCGGCCTTGACTACGAAGAATTCGTCCGGGGATGCCACCTTGGCGTGTTCCCCAGCTACTACGAGCCCTGGGGGTACACGCCCGCGGAGTGCACGGTGATGGGGATACCCTCCATCACGACCAACCTCTCTGGCTTTGGGTGCTTCATGCAGGACCTCATCGAGCGCCCGCAGGACGAAGGGTGCTACATCGTCGACAGGCGCACGCAGAGCGTCGAGGACTCGGTGAACCAGCTCACGAATGACATGTTCTCGTTCTGCAACAAGACGAGGCGGCAGAGGATCAACCAGCGGAATAGGGTGGAGAGGCTGAGTCCGCTGCTGGATTGGAAGAATCTGGGGATTGAGTATAGTAAGGCGCGGCAGCTGGCGCTGAGACGTGCGTATCCGGATGCGTTCTATAATGAGAATGGGACGGAGGTGGAGTGGGATGAGACGGCAGAGGGCGGGTACTTTGGCGGTGGCGAGAGGGCGATGATTAGTATGCCGCCTAGCCCGCGGTTGAGGGGCGTGATGACACCCGGGGATATGGGGACCCTCACTGAGGAGGTGGGTCCTCTCTCTTTCTCGTTTCCTATTCCGTGTCTGCAACTGAAGTTCTGTGTAGATGCAGGGTCTGAAGACGAGCGACTACCGCGGGTATCAGTGGCCATCTAAAGAAGACGAGGAAGACTCGTATCCCTTGTGCGTATAGTTCTCCCTTTGTGTCCTTGGGTGTAGGTGACTGATGATTCGTGGGTTTGCGTATGATACAGCCCGCTGGTCATGAAGGTCCGTTCGCGGTCGGGCTCGGTCATGAGTGGGACGAGCACCCCGGGCGGCGGTGTCTTCTCGAGCCTTAGCGAAGGCGACCTCCTGCGCGCGGACGCGGCGCTCGAGCAGGTCCATGATCTGGAAGACAGCGCGTAAGCGCGGCGTGCAGCCGTTCGGCGTTGACAACGTCCGTCGTTGGCCGTGCCCTTTGGAGGTGCCGTATGGGTGTAAAGTGTGTAAGTACATAACTGCACTACGTACCGATAGACTAAGTATGTACCGCGGATTTGGGTTTATCCAACCTTTGTCTCGCGCTCGATCTTTCTCTCTTTACTTTTTTCTTTCTTCTTATTACTTGTTTTGTTGTTTCTTTTTTTTTTTTGTGGAGATGCCATCCCATCGCTTATCTTTATCCCTGGGGTCATTGAGATTGTGAATAGTCTTACGCTTGTAAAAAGGTCGCCCTTGCTACATACATGCTTACGTATTTTGTGTGTGGATCGATGCAGTGTAGTCGCTTATGTAGTTGCTACGCATAACTACTCTCCCCATACCTTATATTCACGATGTGTTGTTGTCTTCAACGTGACAAGGTCGGGTGTTCGTTCTTCTTCTACGCTCGAACTGAGTCTGCTGTTGGTTGGATACCTCGTGGTGGTTGTCGGCCGCAGTGGCGCCCTCAGTTGTGATGGGTACATAGGCGCGGCTGGGTCTCGTGAGTCTGATGGGTGGTTGGTCGACATATGTAGAACTGACTGATGATACTTGTTCTTGCCTGTTTGTTTTTGATAAATCATTATACTTGTGGGCATTGGCGCGCGATGTCGGACTCGTAGCAGATCCAAGAGTCGATAAGCCCGGCCGACTCGGACACGGAACGCCACTAGGCAAAGTCAGAAATCCGAATACGAAAAGCCAGGTAGTGTTGGTTACCCCACGAAAATACATATTAGTCCTAGGACTTCTTAGCTCAGTGTTGTGCCAGCTTGCCGGCGGTTATAGTTTATATCGTTCGTTCGTTATGTGGGCATTGGCTGTGTATGGTAGTTCAACTTACTACTTCCGAAATTTAGAAAGGCTTGTTGTTTCTCAGCTCTGAATCTTGTACGTGAGCAAGTTATTGGTTATCAGAGATAAACTGGGTCGGTGATTATCGATTAAGGATAGCACCAAGCATACGTAATATACATCGAGTAACGAGTCTTACAGAAACAAAAGTGTGTAGAGTACAGACCGGGGGTATACGTAGGGAAAAAAGCAATGAATGAGTACTAGATGCTACAGCTACAAAGGGACAAGAGAGCGTGAAGGGATGATAAAATGGTAACGAGGGTAATGAACGGATTTGACTGACAAAAGAACGGAGACAGGATGGGGAGAGTGTTCGTAGAGTCCTTTGAGGAGCCTGAGAGACGAGTTGAGTCGAAATGGAAAAAAGAGTGACAGGTTTGGTTGCCGAGTGGTGGTTTAGGGTGAAGTTGCGGCCGACGACTCATACGTCAAGCGTCAAGCTGAGACGGGGATGTGCGACCTTGAGTTTTATGAGAGATGTTAAGGCTGGAGATGTAGACCCTTTATAGGCAGTTGAAGCGGCAGATACGTTTGTCTGGAGGAGGGAGGACTGGTACCGCCGGAGTCGATTCAGGCTGTGTAAAGGTTGATTAGACGATGAATGAGGAAAGGAAAGGAAGACTTTGCTTACTTCTAACCTTGCCTCGACGTCAAGGGGCGGGGAGATAGGTATAGGTGATGCCCAAGCAGAAGTGGACACTGAATACGCCGATTAGAAAGACGATCGTATAATGCAAGGTTCATTGACTTACTGCAGACAAAGAAACACGATGAACAGAGCAGGAAACTGAGGCGCATTTTTATGGATAACTCTCGTGAGGGGGGAAAACGAGATTTGGTTTGCAAGTTCTCTCGTGGAGAGAAACGAAAGGTTACGGCGGAGAGGTGTTTTGTGGAGAATGGAGAAAAGTAGCGTGTAGATTGCTTGAACTTAAGTACTGCGAGCCCATGTACACGGGGAACAAAGGAGGCTCCAAAAACAGCAAGTATGTAATTACTTCGGCAACCTTGTCCAGAGTGTATACAACGACCACATCGGCGAAGAAGCCCTAGATCTAGTCGCCAGAGATCACGAGTCGCTGGGAATGTTCTTTGTATTTAGGCGGCGAGGCGCCTTCTCCAGAACAACATTGCCTGATTGGAGTGGTGATGGAGACCTTGACCCTTCTTCTCGATCAAGACGTTGCTTTGTTCATTGCGGAAGCAGATCTCGCTCACAAGCTTCAGCAGCTACCACGCTTCAATTGCCTGGGAGATGTCATTGACGGCGCCGAAAGCACTGCACGGCACCAACAAGGCTTGACAAGGCCTGGCGGTTGCAACAGAGACGCCATGCGGTCAGAGGTGGAAAGAATTACTCAGTTTGGTCTTATTAGGACCTAGTGCTTTTGGACTTGCCGGTAGTATTACGTCATTGGGCACGAAATTTCGTCAACAAGTGGCCGTTGATAGCGACACACTCGATGCGCTCAGCTGGCTCTCTTACTTCACCTATCCAGTAGCAGTTGTCTGGCTGAAATTGCTGCCATAGCTTACTTATGTCCACGATACAGCGGTCAACACGAGTCTATGGACTGCATCGTCATCTTCAGCAGCGTTTTCTCTCGAACCAAGTCGTGAAGAAAGCTCCTTCAACGCGATTAAGAAAGTATATTCGGCGAACAGCGTATACAGTAGTTGGTTTTGGCGCCCTATGGGTGGTGGATAGAACATTCAATGCTTCTGCTGTCTCTCGCAATATCAGGACATTATGGACTGTACGTAGTCGTCAATGTCCCATTTAACATAGCTGACATGCTTCAAGTGTGCCGCTATTACATTAGATTATAAACTTAACTTCACTCCTGAGAAAAGTGATCTCATACCAGAGCTGCACGAACGTGTTGCAAGCAGGATGTATAATCTATTTACGTCTAATGGAGGACTTTATATCAAAATTGGGTATGTGGTACTCCTTTTCCTTCTTGACTGCAACTAAAGCACTGATAAGACAAGCAATTGGTGCCAATGCTGCATTTCTTCCGAAACCTATGCAAGTGAAGTTTGCTAGATTGTTTGATGATGCGCCCCAAATCCCCTTTTCAACTGTCGACAAAGTTTTCCGGTCGGAGCTTGGCCGTCCTCCCTGTGGTCCTGGCGGAGTATTCGAGATCTTTGAGGAGCAAGCCGTGGCCAGCGCGAGTATAGCGCAAGTACACAGGGCGAAACTGTGGCCCCAGCCTGGTGATACCGAAGAGAAGTGGGTGGCCGTCAAAGTGCAAAAGCCTGACGTAGCAAAACAGATGGAGTGGGATCTAGGTGCTTACCGCGCCGTAATGTGGATGTTTGAAAACTGGGCATTTGATTTGCCGGTGTACTTTGTCGTCGGTTGGTTATACCTCTGTCATAAGTGGAAGCCCTGGCTTATTTGAGACCAGATTTTATATCAGATCACTTGCGTCAAGAACTCGATTTCGTCAACGAAGCCAACAACGCTCGTAAGACGGCCGAGTTTGTTGCAAACGAACCGCGCCTTGCCGACAGCGTCCACATTCCAAGAGTGTACCCCGAATACTCGACAAAAAGGGTGATGACCGCCGAATGGATTGAAGGTGTACGGCTCAGCGACGGCTCCGCGATTCGCGCTCTTATGGGCGAGTCAAATCCACTTGACTCGCCGTTTTGCCTTCCGGCTTCCATGCCAACCAAACCATTGAAAGGTGGAGTCAAGGCCATCATGCAGGTGATGGTCGAGTTATTCAGTGCGCAGATGTTCAACTGGGGCTGGGTCCACTGTGATCCCCATCCAGGGAACGTGATCATTCGTCCTCATCCTTTAAAACCGACCCGGCCTCAACTTGTTTTGATTGACCATGGACTCTATGTATCAGTCGAAGAAAATTTCAAGCGTCAGTGGGTGGAGTTATGGAAAGGAATGCTTGCCGCAGATTTTGACTCTGTCGAGAAGATAACGAAGCAGTGGGGTATGGGTTTGCCGGACCTGGTCGCCAGTGCCACGTTGATGAAACCGACACGGCTTAGAAGACCAGACACCCGGAAGGGGGAAACGAAGGAGGAGAGTAAGAGACGGCGGGAACGAGAAGCCGCCTTCCAGGAAAGGATGAAAAGCATGTCTCAGTATGAACTGAGCGTGCTGATGAAGAAGAGGTTGAAGGAATTCTTGACAGACACAGATAGGATGCCAAAGGCACTCATATTCTTGTCACGAAACATGCGGTATGTCGTCGTTCACAGCAATCAACTCACACGCTAACTTCTTTCTTTCAAAGAATGGTTCAAGGTTTGTTCCCAAAAAGGCTCGCATAGTGTTTGTTGACATTGCCGCATAGGGAATAACCAATCCCTTGGGTCTCCAGTCAATCGCATCAAGATCACCGGTTTCTGGGCCTCGAGGTCTCTAACTCAAGCCCCAAACCTCTCTTTCACTCAACGTTTGCGGGAGTGGTGGCACTACCTAGTGTTCCGGAGCGTCATGTTCTCTCTTGATCTGGCTTTCTGGAAAAACAAGGTCTCTCTTTGGATACGATGGCATCTAGGTCTTCGCCCTGGTGAAGGTTTTGAGGACGAGATGGAGCGGACGATGCGTGGCTTAGCTAAATCAAATCTTGGTGTTGACGTATCATCATCAGCGTTTGAGGGTTAAGAGAATCCTCGGTCTTTCTGGCTAATCGATGATAGCGTTATGGCATGGAATACTCTCGCGTCGGGAACGAATGATCAATGTAAGGCAAGTCAAGTTCCAGACACTCGCTAATCTTAAGTGTCAGGCAAGGATATACTCAATGTCTCATCGTGTCTTACATCGAAAAATTGTGTGAAGGCACTCGTAATCTGTGTCAGTCTCCGTTTCGTCGCAAAGCATCTGCTCCGCCATTGGCATCAACAGTTTCACACCAATTCAACGAAATTTTGTCATTGGTGTTTATAACCACTGCGTGATTGTGATGCATGAGGCGCTGTGGCAGTTGCACCTTAGGAGCGGCATATCAGGCAATTGTTCGCAACTGTGGTCGGTACTCCTCAGAGTATGACTTGGTCCGCGTACGTGCTGTCACTCCTTGCGGCATCCTCTAGGTGCAAATTTCAGTAACATAGCGAGGGAAACATACCTCGTGACCGAACGCTTGTCTTAATAACTTGCGTTTTAACCAGGCGTGTATTGATCGTCATTGATTGATTGCCTTTCCAACATCTGTCTCGATGTTCAATGCGATCTATTCAAGCCCTTTGTCAACTTGATGGCCGATAATATTTAAATCTCATCTCACCTTTGAGAGTTATCATAGAATTTGTCTTTCGAAACATCACATTCTTTGTGCATCATAGTACGACACGCGGACGGAGGGCCGAGGCATTTGGGAACGTGCAACACCTCGAAGTCGATGGCTCGGACGATTACTACATGTCATGAGCGACTATCAGATGATGCGCCAGTGTTCCTAACGTCATGTTCCGATGATTCATGATGTCCAAGGAACGTCCAGTAGTGTTACTATGTTACTGTGATCTCCACCTCCTGATCAAATGGCCGTGATCATGTTCTCATTCTCTAGCATTGACCTATATATATTCCACTGGGTGACGTTCTAGATAACACATCCTCATCATCAAATTGGTTCTTAACTTGACTTGAGGTGCTATCTTCCTGGTCTGTGTGTGGAACAATATGTGTGTCCGCGAAAGGATCTATCAGGCACTTATCACTACAGACTTCATGACGCGTCGTGCATACAAGCCTCCTTATATTACAAACGATCTCGTAACGATAATCCGTGGTTTAGAAATCTCTCGTGAGCTATAATTTTCTCGATGCAACCAGTGAGTCAGCTCTTTGATAGATGTTCTCTCTCTGGTATATTATCACTCTCTAGGTTCTGCAATTGACCGACTCATGTCGCAATAAACTATCCATCGACTTGTGTTTTCGAGTTTGTATCATGTCACTCTCTTTTCACAAACATCCAGGACTTATATAACTGCTCGAAGTAGCTAGTATGTAAGAATGCATCTTTCAACCTTCAGAACATTTGTCGAAGGAAATTGACCAGTGACTTCGAATGACGTCCAATCACGTAGCGTCATATGTTTAGTCATTATCCGTATGTCTTATGTGCTTTTCATCTTTTGAATTACTCTATATTAATTGCCTCATTATGACGCAAAAATTGCCTCAATATGTCTTACAACGTACGACACTATATTAGTTTCGACCCACGTGGAGTTGAATTATCTTTTGATTGTCAACTCCAGGTGAAGTACCAGTTAAGATATGTCGTATATTTATTTACTGATCTTTTGATTGTCAACTCCAGATTATTGTATTAACTATATTCAATACATCATATTTGCAAAATGCTGCGACAGGTTATGGGCCCCGCCGCTAATGATAATACTTCGGAAACTTTACAATTTGCGAAGTTCAACGGGACTAATATAACATCTGGGTCGACAATATGAAAGCAGCCTTACAGGCTAAATCCCTGTGGGGAGTGGTATCCGGCCGCGAGATCTGTCCGCCATTGCCTCCTTCCGAGTATCCGGAATTGATGACGACATCTTGTCCTGCTCCTGGGCAGCCTTCACGTGAAGTTCAAAAGGAGGGTCTAGAACTAATGTCTGTGTTACAATCCAAGGAATACTCTGCTTGGGAGACTGCTCACGAGAAATATGAGCGCTGGCTGAACAGAGATGATGCGGCTATGGGATTGATTCGCAATGCTATCGAATATACGCAACGTGAATCTATTGTTGATAAGGACAGCTCGAAGAAGGTCTGGGACCACCTTCACGAGAATTATGTCAATCAACAAAGCGGCATCAATATTCATTATTATTACCAGCAAATGTATGCGAAACGATGGGACGGAAACTCACCCTTGACTGATCATCTTGGGTTTTACATGAATGTCCGTCGACGTTTCATCGAGGCTGGTCATAACATTGATGATTATACCATCTTGAATGCGATGCTTCTTTCGTTGCCTAGAACCCCGACTTGGGAGGTTGTAAAGCAAAACTTACTACTTCGAAGCTCTTCCTTAACTCTTGAAATGGTCACAACAGAACTGCTATCTGTCTATGACAGACTTACACTCGAAGATTCCGCTGTGAATAAAACTTTGGCTTTTGTTTCTAGGGGAGATCGTAATTCAAGTGGGAGTAGGCGAGATAATAAGCAAGCGAAGAAGAATAATCGACCCAAATGTGAGCCCAAACCTGATGATATTTGCCACAATTGTGGCGAAAAAGGTCATTGGCGTCCAAAGTGTCCCAAGTTGAACAAGACTAAATCTGCCGGGAGTGCGAATATATCGTTGTCTGTGCCCAAAGATAATTCACGAGAAGTCAGGAAGCTTTTGATGGCCACCAATGGAGAAATGCCTACGGGATTACTCCTCGACAGCGCTGCATATGATTGCTGACTGGACATATTTCACGAGCTACCAACAAGTCAATAACCAGCACATCTCAGTTGGAGGCATGAACACTTTGTCTGTTGCTGGAAAAGGAACGATCTCATTCAGGACTTGTTTACCCAATGGAGTAAATGATGTACAATTGCATGACGTTCTCCACATTCCTACACTTGGTGCAAATTTGATCAGCCTTGGATCACTACAACGAGCAGGAGCTACCATTAATGGCTTAGCCTACAGCATATGCCTCGCTTGGAATAATAAAGAATTCCTGCATGCAAATTTAATTGGAACTCATGGCACTCTATGTCGAATAGAAACAATGACCATGGGCTTCAATAATAACAATGTAGCTTACATTGCCAGTTGGGCCACTATGCAATTATGGCACTGCCGATTGGGCCATATAAGCCCATGTACGATTAAATCTATGGTTGATCAAAATTTCGTAACAGGAGTCGACATAAAATTACCTCGCAAATTTGATCGGCTTTGCAGCGGTTGCGCAGAAGGAAAATCAACCTGCCCTCCTCTTCCAGATTCTAGCAACACACAATATGATAAGAATGAACTTATTGTAATGGACCTAACGGGACCAATGAGCATACCCACCTGGGATGGAAAACGTTATGCCCTGGCCATGATTGAAGTCAGTTGTCGTTATACAACTGGTTCACTTTTGCAAACCAAAGAAGAAGTTTATTCAACAGTTCATGATAATGTTGCTCGTTTTGAATGCGAAGGTGGAAAATTGGTTAAAATATTCAGGACCGACAATGGTAATGAATTTGTAAATTTGAAGATGCAAGAATTCTGTAAACAGAATGGAATACAGCATCAGACGACAAATCCATACTGACCTCAACAAAATGGCATCGCAGAACAAACTATTGCTGTCTTGATGGAAATGGTCAGGAGTATGCTACACGCTGCCAAAATGGATTTATGTTATTGGGGTGAAGCATTTTTATACGCCGTGTATATCCAATCCATCACACCTACGTCGGCTCTCCAAGAGAAGATTCCTTATACAGCTTGGTATGGTTGAAAACCCGATTTGTCCCACATTAGGATTTTTGGTTCCCTTGGATGGACACATGTGCCCAAGAAAGTCTGACAAGGAAAGCTGGAGTCGTGTGCTGTCCGAGTTAGAATATTAGGCTGGTGGGCGGATGAAACCAAAGGATACAAACTTGAAGATTTAGAGAATGGTAAACTAATAGCCTCAAGGGATGTTGAATTCTACAAGGACGACACCCCAAGTGAATTAGCTCACTTAGACCCCGGGTTAACGACCTCAACTCCTGAAGAAATTAATAACTTTATTGATACAGCCATCTATCCTGAAACTTGTAGGTCTGATGAAGTATCTATCCCTAATCCATCCTCCGAATCTGAAATCAAGTCCCAATTGGCAAACAAAGACTCTTCTGATGTAAACTCTGACCTTGCAACACCTGTCAAAGATTTACAATACCCAACTCCTTTGCCAGCCCCTATTACTACGTTGAACGAGGCTTCTACTATCGTACCCCCTGCACCTCGCAAGAGTACCAAATGGAAGGATTTGCCTAAATGAGAACCATCAACACATACAAAACAAGTTCCTATTAGGTACCAACAAGACCAAAATGTCAATGAACATACTAGTCATATGGCTTTTGTTGCGGTCCAGGGTCCCCACATTGAAGAAGCCTTGAAATCAGCTCAGGCTGACAGCTGGCAAAAAGCTATTGAAGCTGAGTATAATCAACTTCTTGATAAGAAAGTCTTCGAAGAAGTTGAAGAATTACCCTTGGGTAAAAGGGCCGTTGGCAGTAAAGTTATTTTGAAAGAAAAGTTAGATGAATATGGCAATCACGCAAAATACAAAGCATGTATCGTGGCACAAGGATTTTCACAAATCCCTGGCATAGACTATAACAACACGTTCTCTTCAGTTGCCAAGTTCACAATGCTTTGCGTATTTCTGACTTTGGCCACTACCCTTGATTTTGAAATACATCAGATAGATGTGATCGGTGCGTACCTGGAGGGAAATCTCGAAGAAGAAATATACATGAAAGCTCCAAACGGAATAGGGAAATGCAGGTACTGAAAACTTCTTAAAGCTATCTATAGACTTAAACAAGCCAAACGTAAGTGGAAGGAAAAGTTACATGATGTCCTTTTGTCTTTAGGATTCAAACCTTCCCATGCCGACGACTGCCTTTACATTCTTTGTTCAAACGATTGTATTATCCTCATTGTGGTGGTTTACATTGATGATATGGTGATAGCGGGCAAAGATTTTTGTAAAATCATTTTGTTCAAATGGGACGTCGACAAGACCTTTGATATCACCAACTTAGGTGAGATCCATTATATTCTAGGTCTCCAGATCAGAAGGAATCACGTAAATTGAACCATTTATCTCAACCAGTCAATATACATTGATTCGATTCTTGACCAATTTGGAATGACTAATTGTCATCCCGTTACAACTCCCTTGCCCACAAATCATAACCTTTCTCAACTCCAGTGTCCATGTTCTGAAGAGGAACGCATCAGATATGCCAACTACGCCAAAGACTT
>JAGGAP010000786.1:0-12407 GCA_017657235.1 Termitomyces sp. T73sscA
TCCTGTCTCGCCTCTACTCATCTCATTTTCTAATCTAATCTAATTGCTTCCTCTTCCCCTCTCTACTCTAAGTTCCCCCGACTCTTATATCTCCAACTCTCCATCTCTGTCTGTCTCCTTTGCCTTCATCTTGTCTCCACCCTTTCCCCCTTTGGCCCGCTTAAAACCCTGTGTCCCCGATTTCATCTCCGGGACTCGCTAAGTCCCCCGCCCATCATCTCTTGAACCCCGGAACTTGCTCGCTCACCGGCGCTCGCCCGTTCCACCCTTTTGCACTCCCGGGACTCGCACCTAGCCCCGGCACTCGTCCTCCACTCCCCCCCAGCACCCGTCCATACACCGGCGCTACCGGCACCCCTCCGCTCACCGCCCCCCACCCCGCCTCGGTCTCCCATGCCCCAAAATCTACCAGCGCTCCGTGTCTGTGGGTACAGTGATCACCACGTAAGGTACTCGCCCAGTGGACTGAGCCCCCATGGTCAGCGGAACCTGACAGAGCTGAATTGAGCTTTGCAGAGTAAAAGGCAGCAACTTTTGCAGTCTGCCAGCTCTTGCCTTGGCTTACTATACTGGCAATGCTGGTCACACATCCATTGGTTACCACATGTATGGGCTCACAACTTGGTCCATATTCCAATAGTCAGTGGTGGTGATCACAATATCTCATGGCTAACCTCTTTATGTCTTCAAACACATGTTGGTGTGTGTAATCCCAGTGGAATGGGACTGTATCCTCAGTAAGAATGTGCAGTATTCCCATTGGGATTCTGATGCAATTGATATTGTCAGCCAGGTAACCCGCAGCCCTCAGAAACCCTCACAAGAGGTTGCAGTTTGTTGGAGTCTTTCACTTGGACAAGGCATCAACCTTGTAGGGGTCCATCCATATTCCATTGTCATCTACAATGCATCCTAATACCTTCATTTCTTTGCACATGAACTGTAGCTTATCCTTTTCCAAGTATAGCTTCTTATAGCATAGAATGTCAATAACCAACTTAATATGTTTAATATGGTCTTCCAGCATGTCAGAGTAGATTATAATGTTGTTCAAATACACATCTATAAATCTGCCTAAGTACGGAGAGAATATGCTATACTCCGGATATTCCAGCTGCTGCCAAAGCCCATATCCAGGTGTTTTCTCAAAATCAAGTAATCATTGATCTTCTTGCTCGCTTGGGCATTGTCAATGACAAACATCCATCTAGGCTTGGGAATTAGCATCATAGGTATGGTGTTTCCACTGCTTGTGACCTTCCATCTGCCATTTCCTATATAGGCATCCTGCTTTTCAGTCCATTGCAACCTCATTGCCTTAGGGCAACATGATGGACACTACGGGTATATCCTGTTAGGATCAATCAAGTTGATTTCATGATTAATAGTGCAAAAAGCAGAAGCGGTGTATCACTTGCCAATTTACAAATGGGTGCTGTGTATTTGCATAGTTCCTCCCTCACAGATTCTAAGTCTTCATCATAGAGTTCCATTGACCTTAAAGCAAGCTGGGTGACTCCAGGGCCCTGCAGTGGCACTGATGGGGGGAACCAATGACAACCTGCAAGGGGTTTATTCTGAATGTGATGCGGTGTTGAAATAAGAAGGGTGTCCCCAGGATAAGGTTGTAGCTGGATAGATTTATAACATCAAAGTAATGGTCCTCATGGATGGTTTGGTATTTAAATTTTGCAGTTGCGCCATAGTTTATGCGTGACCTGGATTCTTGGACTGCAAGTTGCATTGGCACAGGTGAGGTGAGTTTCTTCTTTTTAATGCTTAGCTGTTGGACTAATGTGCTTGATATGAAGTCCCCCAGTGAGCTGGAGTCAATCAGCGCATGCGCTGGCTGACCATTGATGGTGACCACCACTATCAATGGCTTTGGCATCTGCCTTGAGGGGTCATAGGCAAATGCAGCATTACGTTGTATGGATGGGTATGTGCCAGCAGGAATCTGCTGCCCATATAGCCTGACTACACAGAGTTGACCATTGTCTATCTCCAGTCAAAGCCTATTGAATGATGATGTCCAGGACCATATGAGTTCTAGCTCATGTTCATGGCCTTCTACTTCCAAGTGGAGTCCAGTTTCCTCTGGGAACAGGTTGGCCACAAAGTACTCTGGGTCATAGAGCAGGGCATAGGCCTCTGCTGCCAGCTGGTCAAATGACTTGTCAAGCTTCTTGGAGTACCAACCTGCCAAGTCAAAGTGCTCATTTTGTAAGTGTTGTAAGTCAATTCTGGTTCTGAATCCCAGGTGCCTATCATACAGAGCATAGGTGGGTTTGTTAGGAACTATCTCAAACTGGTGGTAATGGTATACTTTATCCTGATCATCCCAGTGGTAAGGTGTATCCATTTCAAGGGTCAGCAAGCGTTCCAGGCATATATGTCTGTAGTGATAGGCATGCATGTTTGGTACAGGGTGCAGTTATTGTATGGTGCTCCAAATGTTGACTGACATATTTTAGCATACCAGTCACCAATTGGGAAAGTGTTCCTTCCTGCCGCTGACTTTGGCAGCACCTCAAACTGCTTGCTGATGCAATTGTAGATTAGGATCTCATTGCTATGAGACAATGGGTCTGCACAGAACCGGCATTGCCAGAGTGGTAGTGCATTGGCTGGATCTTCAGGATACGGCTGCATGCACTCAAGCATTTCAGTTGCTTGGTTGCAGATGGCATTTTCTAGATGGGTTTTACTGTTGTAAGTATCCATCAAAGTGATTTGTTCCTCAGCATTATCTGTTAGAATCCAAACTATACTTCAATGTGACAACCTAAGAATAGTATCAATCAGAAACAATTCCTCAATCCAGTATAAATGACTGCATTGGACTATACCTAAGAATAGTATCAATCAGAAACAATTCTATGGTATAGTCAGCAGTCTGTTAAGCTTCTAAGTGTATAAGTAACTCACCCTCAGTCCGGTATAAATGACTGAGGGTGCTATCTACCAATGGTCCGTTTATATATGTGTATTTTAGACAATGGGCCATTGTAATATGCAATATCATCAGTTGACAATGCAGCAGCCCTGTATAGGAGTGTCTGTGTGATAATGTGACGAGTACAAAGGGACAATGTCCAACACTCCTTCTTACTCTGACACTCCTCCTCACATGGAATTGCATTTGACTATTGAAGGCCTAGGTGGGGTCGAAGATATTAGAAAGCAGCAGCTGAGAGTGCTTTGGTGAAGATATTGGCTGTGTTTTCTTTAGATGATACCTGACATAGTAAGAGTTCCTCTGATTGAACATGTTCTTGTAGGAAATGATATTTGATGTCTACATGTTTAACACAGGCGTGCAGTAGGGGGTCCTTGGATAGTGCAATAGCAGAATCACTATCACAGAAAATCTGTGTAGCGTTATTTGTGAAGTCAAGTCCAATGTCTTTGAGCAGAGCCTGTAGCCAGATACCTTCCTGTGCGCTTTCAAATGCAGCCATGTATTCCACCTCACAGGAAGATGCAGCTACCACGCGCTGCTTTCTGACAGCCCAGGATATTGCACCTGACCCAAGATTCCAAGCGTATCCCCCAACACTGCACCTGGTGTCAAGGCAGCTTACCCAATCAGAATCTGTGAATCCACTCAGTTGCATATCTTCTTCCACCCTTCAAGGTGTAGTTGTAGATCCCTTGTCCCCTTCAGGTAGCAGACAAGGCAGATTGCTCCATTCCAGTGCATTGTGGAGTAAAAATTGAGGTATTGTGTCAATTGTTGGACATCAAATGCAATGTCAGGGCGGGTTGATATGGCAAGATATAGCAGGCAGCCAACAAGTTGGCAATAAGGAGTTTTGTTGAGAGTGTTGCATTTTTCCATGGACAGGGTATTTCTGTTGATTTGATGTAATTTTGAATTGGGGTCCATGGGAAGGGAGAGCGGTGTGGAGTCTGCTTGGCCAAACTGTTTGATGATTTTGTCTATAAGCACCGTCTATGACAGTCTGACAATGCAGTTCTGATGGTCCCAATCCACAGCAATACCTACAACAAATTGTGGTAGACCAAGGTCAGAAATAGTCCATACTTGCCTCATCTGGTCCTTGAAACAATTGTTTTCAGCCTTGCTGCTTGCAATGGAAAGAAAGTTGTCAATGTGCAGTGCTGCAATGATTGCGCCATGGTCAGTTGTTCTGTAATATATGCAGGACTTGCACGCTAATCTTTTAAACCCCCATGACAGCATTTTCTTGTTTATAGTGCCATTCCATATTTGCCCTGCTTGCTTTATTCCATAGAATCCTTGCATTAGCATCCACACCCAATCTTCCTTTCCTTCTTCTTCAAAACCATCCGGCTGCTTCATGTATTGGGTTTCATTATCTGGGAGGATACTGTATAAAAACGCGGTTTTGACATCAATCTGGGTGGCATTCCAGCCTTTTGCTGCTGCAAGGTGAAGGAGAATGCATCAGAATTCCATGCACGCAGGTGGTGATGTTGATTTTGTGTAGTCGCATCCATGAACCTGTTCATATCCACAGAACACAAGCCTTACTTTGAATCATATTGCATTGCCATGTTCATCACACTTTATTTTGAATACAGGTTGACCCGTTCTGACTTTTAATCCTGCGGGTACTGATGAGTGAGGAATAAGTTTATACACACCTATGTCACAAAGTGACTCGAGCTCATCTTGGTAAGCAGCCTCCCATCTTGCTGAATCTCCAGAACGTTTTGCTTCTGCCCATGTGTTTGGTTTGTCATATAGTTCTGAGGCCATGGGATCATTGCAAAGTTCCTCTGTTGCATTGAGAAGATGCTCTAGGTTGTCTGTGGAGGTGATGTTGGCAAGATTGGGGAGTGCAGGTCCTTGATCAACATCCCAATTGTGTGGGTCCTGCTCTTGGTCGACGTTGGTGCCCACAATGTTTCTGGCAGCTTGCCTTTCTGTGCGAGCAGTGCATATCTGTTTGGCAGCTGCAATTGAGTCTTGTACAGCTTGTTCTATGCATGTGCAAGGGGGATTGTTGGGATTGACTTTATATGTGGGGACTGATACTCGATTGGATCGATGTAGTTGGGGTAGTTGATCTTGTCTGTTATCTGGCTCTGGCTCTGAATCTACATGCTATTCAATGACGCCTCCTGAAGGTGTGACATTGTGATCATCATATTTGATTTGATCGACTGGTTGTTCATTTAGGTGATTCTGCATGATGGTCTGCCCCCTTGTGACTTTGTCAAGTGATAGTGTTTGTTGGAGATGTTCATTGTGACTCTCACAGAATTTGACATGATATGTTTCATAGATCTTTCCAGTCCTTTTGTTGTAACACCTGTATGCCTTTGAGTTCTAAGCATAGCCTATTAGTATGCACTCAATTGAGCAAGCATAGATCTTTGGATTATGGGATGCTAGTGAGAGGATGAAGGCTTTACATCCAAATTTGTGCATGTAGGAGTAATTGGGTTGTTGGCCAGTCCATGCCTCATGTGGAGTGACGCTGGCAAGGGATTTTGTGAGTGTTCTTTTGTGGAAATGTGATGCTGTTAAATAGAATTCATCCCACATGTTAAGTGGACACCTATGCATAGCTCAACCCTTTCCCATGATTGTACAATGCATGCGTTCTACTCTCTCTATGTGCCCTAATGTGTATGCTGCTCTATATTGGCATTCAGTGCTGCACAATAGAAGCTATGCCTCCATTTGATGACCATCAAGCTCGCCATCATGTCCAGTATGATATGTCCCTAGCTTTCCTTGGATCTCATTCTCTTGTGCAATCCGCCAGGCTCTGAGTTGCGCAAATGCATGGCTCTTCTGTTTTAATAAGATAGACCAGTGTTGACTCGTGAAATTGTTGACAAGATTCATTACATATGAATAGCCACTTTGTGAGATTACAGCCTGAGTCCCAGTAAGATCTACCCATACTATCTCTAGTTTCTGCATTGCTTTCTGCCCTTCCTCCTGCACCTTAGGAACAGTATTCTTGGTCTGTTTACCAAGAATACATGAGTCACACTTAGGGGGTCTAGAGGAGAAGATAGAGAGCATACCTGGGACTAGGCCAGCTTTTGCCATATCTGCAATTGTCTGGTAGTTGGCATGTCCAAGTCGACGATGCCAAGTTTCCATATCAGGGGCATGATGAGATGCAAATGCGCGGTGCTCTGTAAAAGCAGAACTGAGGTTAAGAGTGTAGAGACGTTGGTTTGGGAGAAGTGGGCCTTGTGCAATGATGGCTTGGGTGGCTTTGTCTATGAGTTTAACAGATGTGTTGTCAAAGATGGAGTTGATACCAGAATGTTTGGTGAGTGCACTGACAGAGACTAGTCATATGGTGGCATTGGGAATATATAGAGCTCCGTCAAGGAGGATAGTAGCGCCCTTTGCAGCATGAATATGAATGTTGCCAACTTTGATTGCAGCAACAGAAGATCCTCCCAATCCTTTGACAATGCAAGGCTGGATTGGATGGAGATCAAGGAAGTCATCACAGTATGGCAAAATATGTACCATTGCACCGGAATCAATGAGGAACAGATTGGTGTTGACTGATGGGATAGGAGTGCGCTTGGCTAATTGGAGAGGGGATACATTGGCGGCCATGATCTGGTCTTGGATGGGTGTAGTGAAGTCCTTTCAATCAATACCTGTCTGAGTCTCTTCAAATGCCATGAACCCAGCATGCTCCCAACATTCTGTGGTTGTGACAGATGTAATAAGGGGTGATCCTACGAATGCTGCAGTTTCTGTGGAGGTGGGAGGCTGCGTGAGGTTGGATGGATTGACTACCAAGCCTTGCCATTAAGTCCAGTTACTGCAATGTAGGACTTTGCCAGTGTAGAGATAGAAGATATCCCACTCTTTGACTTCAATGCTTTTTGTGCCTCTCATGCCTCTGTCACTGATTTTCCAGCCATACTATGACCCTTCTGTACACAGAATGCTTTTGTGTGTCCTCTGCATGGATGCTTGAGCAAATGACAGTTCTTGCAGCATGTTGCTCCAGGACCATGATTGTGTCCTGGTGAATCAGTGTTGCAAGATGTGTATCCACCCCCTTCATGTGCAGGGCCATGGATTGATTGGCTTTAGAATTCATGATGTTCTGCGCATTCTCCATTAGGAGACAAATGTCTGTGGGCATGCATGGCTTCTCCTTTGTTCCTTTGCTGAGGATGGTAGATATGGAGTTCTGTAAAGACTCAAACGATGGGTCATTCAGGCTATTATTAAGCAGGGCAATGCATGTGAACAGATCAACATCAATGGTTCCAATGTCAAAGGCCTGCTTCACAGTGTTGACAATCCATCCAGCAGTGGTGGGCAGTGGCTCAGAGCATGAACAGTATGTGGACAATGCTTCCTGGAGCAAGCCAATCTGCTTGATCGGTCCCTCTCTTTGTGCACGTGACTTTAAGTCCTCAAAACACAACGCGGCACCTCTGCTAGTGAGAAGGTCACGATGTTCATTGTTGTCGAGAGTGGACTTTATGAACGTGATGGCAAGTTGGTCATTCAGGTGCCAGTTAGCATATGCACATGGCTCAGAGGTGAGGTTGGGACAGGAAATGGTGGGCGCAAAGACATACGAATAGATGCCATTTAGGATCAGATGGTCCTTGAGTCTGTCACTCCAACTATGGAAATTTCCTTCAGCACGATTGTACTTTGGTCCTTCCCATTTGTGGCGGATGACGCGCTCAGGAATGGAGGGGTTAGAGGCATCGGAGGACATGGGAGATGAACTGTCAGAGGGAGCCATTATGTGATGAGAGGACGGAGACAATAGTCCAGGAAGGGAACAAAGAGGAGATCAAAGAGGTACGCAATGCGACGCGTGTGATACAAGATAGGGGTGAACAGTTCAGATCAAAACAGTTTTACAAGTTCCTCAGATAAAAGTCAAACAGTAGTAGCCCATAACCTGTTAGAATCCAAACTATACTTCAATGTGACAATCTAAGAATAGTATCAATCAGAAACAATTCCTCAGTCCGGTATAAATGACTGCATTGGACTGTACCTAAGAATAGTATCAATCAGAAACAATTTTACGATATAGTCAGCGGTCTGTTAAGCTTCTAAGTGTATAAGTAACTCACCCTCAGTCCGGTATAAATGACTGAGGGTGCTATCTACCAATGGTCCGTTGATATATGTGTATTCTAGACAATGGGCCATTGTAATATGCAATATCATCAGTTGACAATGCAGCGGCCCTGTATAGGAGTGTCTGTGTGATAATGTGACGAGTACGAAGGGACAATGTCCAACGTTATCAACTTTCTGCCAGAACATATCTACGAAGTCAATGGGAGGTGCGAGCATCACTTTGTTGTCTAGTGGGTTGGTTGAATCCCTTTTGCCCCTTAAGGCATCGATTAGCGCTGAGGCTGTGTTGCGCCCATCCTGATCCCTCTCTGAAGCCTCAGACCCGGAGTTGGATACTGATTGTAATTCAGGGATGGTATCACCCTTGCTATCGTATTCCTTAGCATGTTCTTAGGGTTCGTTGCCCCAGGCCATCATCCTGATGGACAACTCAGTTGTCTCTCCCAGGCTAGCCACCCGTAATTGTTCGGTGCAATCAAGATCCGTCTGCACACCAAAGGCACTGATACCTGGTGGTTTGCCAGTTCCGGTTCGTGCTTTTCCCTTACTGCGGCAGATACGAGCGAAGTGTCTCTCATCTACATAAAGCATTTTTTTGGCAGCTCGTAGCTCATCCTTGTCTTCCTTACTCAGGTGCGGCACCAACTGATTGCTGGCCCTTCTTCCAGAGTTATGGGAAGCTCCGGGTTGGAAGGTTTGGTTGTGGTTCATGGTGGCATCCTTATTAGAAGAAAACAATCCAGGGATCGTATTGGTTTTACGACCCATCGCTGACCGAAAGCTTTTGGTTCGGGTATTAGCATGGTTATGCTTCCCCGGATATGGGTTGTTGTCCCGTGCACCCAGCGGGTTGTGGTGGTGGCGCGGGTTACCGGTGGCATGGTTCACGTTCTCCTGTAAGTCCACGTTTTCAGCCATTTCCTGGTATTCGGCTTCTTGCACCATCTCACCCCACGAAGTGTATTCAGGGTTCATATGCTCTCGGAGGAGTGCCTCACGGAGAGAAGGTCTGAACCCGTTAAAAAGCTTGACTGCGCAGGCTCGCAATCCATCAGATCCTACAAGAGTGAACAGCTCATCCAGGTCCACCACATATTCGCGAACGGACCTCTGACCCTGTGTAAAACTACTAGGTTTCTCTCTCTGTTGATTCCTAAAGTCTATAGGGAGACAATAATTGAACATTTCCACGAAGAACTTCCTCAGGGACCATCGTTTGGGGTCCAGCAACACGGAGCACGTGTAGAATGTGTAGGCTTTGCCTGTCAGGAACTCTGATAGTACCATGACCTGATGCTTCTTTTCTACATAGCCGTACTTCACGTATGCAGTGCCATGTGTCAGGAATTTGTGGAAGGCGGGAATGTCTACCCTTCCATCGTATTTTTCAGGTGGCGTCGGCTTAATGATCGTGTGGCGCAAGCGTTTACGCCTGGACCTCTGGGCTCTGCGCCATCCACGATGGTGGGGTTCAGGTCCAGAATCGGATTTGCTGTGAGCGCTGGAGTCACTGTCCTCGCTCTGGTATCCCGAACCGGAGTCCGATCCCGACCCATCATCGGATGAGGAGTCTGAAGAACTCGGTTCGGAGTCAGACGGTTCTCATCGTCGTTGTTTGCCTAATCGGCGGAACGCCACACCAAGCGCGCTGTTTGCGGTGATCTGGGTGATTGGTTTAGTTGTGGCATCCTTATCCGTGCGGCACGCATATTTAGGTCGCGATTAGCTTTTCCCTCCCTCAGGTACTTGTACCTATGTTTGGATTTGGATCCCTCGGCAACCTTTTGTATCAGGGCCGCCAGCTCGTCTGAGATGGGTTCTGAAGCGGCGCGTTTTTTGCGCTTCTTGGATGCGGACATCTGGGCTTTCTTGAAGCAATCCATTTCTCTAGCGAGTTTTTTCTTATTGCGCAGGTAGTCTAGTACCTCCTCACGCGACAGTTCATACTGCTCTGCAATGTCTTTCGTTTCATCCACTTCAAACTCTTCGCCATCATTGATGTTCTCTGGGTCATAGATGACGTCTTCCATCTCGCGATGATGTGTTTCCGTGGGATTTTCGCCTCTTTGCGCGAGGTCAATCTCGTTCAAGATCTCGTGTTGGATGTTGGGGTCCATCTCGACTTCGTCTAACTCTACCCCACCCCAATTCCTGGGGTCTGCCCCCTTTCCTTTGGTTATGGGGTCTACCGAGTCGGCAGGGAAGGATACCAATTCCATCCTTTTTTCCACTTGTTTCCTTTCGGCTGGGGTCATGTTATCAATGGCCCTACTGACATCCCTCATCAGGTATTCATCCAGCACATTCGTGCCCTTAAGTTGGAGTGTAGATCATCAGGCATTATATTAGACTGGTCTATTTTATCTGGTTCTACTGTAGACTCGACTGTAGACTCGTATCGACGATCGTCGTCTTCCCCGAGGGAGTTCGTTTGGCTCGAATCCTCGGGTCCGTCGTCCCTTGCGGGCTCAATTTTCACACCGGCCATAGGCCCGGTGGCATCCACATCCATTTCAGTGGGCATCGCGCGTAGCTAGCGCTCGCGGAGGTTCCAGTCGACGATCCTGGATCCATCGGTTTGGTGGCTGGTTTCGGTTCCGTCTCCGCCACCCTCTCGGGCCGTTGTAACGTACCCGTATTTTGGATAGCCGTCGGGCTCAGTCGTCGGACTGACTTCCCAGGCTGGTTTCGTAAAGGATATCTAGATGACATTTTTAGTGGTGAGAGTTTATGGTTGTGACTCACTGGACTGGGTGACCGTAGTTCATCAGACTAGGGTGTTCCGATGCCGGGAGCCAACGAGGTTATTGGTTTTAAGCTAGTAGGACTTTTTTGAGTTCAAAATATGTAACGGCAGCGTGTAGTAACGGTGTGGTCACACTAGAGCCTTATCTCAATCAAGGGAACTGGTGTAAGTCCTCAATCGAACAGAGCTGTCTACAAGTTACATAAGTCTGGGCTTTTATACCCCGGCTATAGAGGAACCGGTAACGGCTAGTGTAGCGACAATAGAGAATCATAAGGAAGATAAGAAAGATCAGTGAGATCAGATAACAACCGTTACAGATAACACCGTCACGCACGCTGTTCTCACAAATCATCAATCATGTTATGTGGTACATTGGCGACGACGCACTTATAAGATGCTGCTCCAAGTACAAGAACCACTGGTAGAACGCCACACCCCTCTGAGTAGGCCAGTATTGCGCTTACCTTTCGAACCATGCTCCCCGATCCCTGCGGCAGAATGGTGTTCGCTGTCACACTTCAAACGGTCATCCTGTATGCCCGAAGAGTCCCATGACGTTTCAGTCATATTCCACTAAAGTACAATTTATGCGACGGCACCTCTCTGATCGTAAGGCGTCGTAATGCATTCCCTCCCTCCAGCGCAGCCCATCAGGATACAGCCATATGGTCCGTTCTGGTAAAAGGTGAGCTACATGCACGCGAGCTTCCATTGCTCCCTGCGCAATGATATTCGGGCATACTCTTTGGGTGACTAGACTCGTTCTGCGTGCACGTCCTTTTCAGGACCTTGGCAAATGTACTAGGGTAAGTGATAAGAACCAGGCGATTCTGACTCGAGGGGTCTTCAATCGGGGCTCGATGGTTGACGATCATGATGGTATAATCCGCATTCTACAGACAGGTTGGGATTTAAGAGGAGAGGAAGATCATGAGGGAATCAGATCTGGCAGTAATATCTTATGTTAGGTGGAGAGGCAGTGTGTTATCGATCCTCCGTATATTTTGTGTTGGACGTCAATTACAGATCACGATGTACAAACCACGAGTAGAGTTTCGTGTTGCTCTTCTCATTGGAGCTCAACGTTTAACTTACAGGCGAGCCTATGATTACAATTTTGCCTTGGTCATTCTCAAAAGTACGCGTGAGCACTTACGTTCCTCCGGTTTGTCTGATCACTGCGCTCCTCGGTGCCTCTGGCTGCCAGGGTAGATTGTGAGCACAGGATAGCCGCGCTGCAATTCAACGTATTGGAGAACTAGCTAGGTTGCTATCCCTACATCTAGTAAGCAATGAAATATATCTTTATTTAAGACAGTTACTGAGTGGTATCCGCGGTGTCTACGTCCATGGCATCTTCATGATATTCATTCACAAACACACCGTCTGGCTGATCCTCGGAGTCTTCGGATCGATTTCTATCCCCGAAATCAAGGCCTTGAGCGTTCGAACCATAGACATCTTCAGGCTCAATAATGTGAGCACCTAGTCGACTCCCCACCTTCACCTCTGCCCAATCATATGATGAGTCAGCTACCCAGTAAGGCTTCATCTTCTTGATCGCAT
>JAGGAP010000787.1:0-12404 GCA_017657235.1 Termitomyces sp. T73sscA
GGATGCATGGTCAGTGACATGTGTACTGATAGGATACTTTGGCCATGGGGATTACAAACTGCTTGAGCATGCCACAGTAACCCTTATGGATGATGAAATTCAGAGAATACACAACAGAAAAGTGTGGAGACTTGTACAACAACTGTAGGGTGTGCAAACAATGAAGCACTGCTAGGCCTTTGTGTTGAAATATGACATCAATAGTCATGTGGTTGGCTGCAAAGCAAGGCTCATGGCAAAGAGATTCTCACAGATCCCAGGGTTGACTACTTGCCACCTATATGGCTGTTGTGAAATATGAATCACTGTAAATTAACCTGGCAGCAGGCATCATCCTCAATTATGAGATCTGGCAAATAGTTTACATGAGCATATACCTGATCTTGATGGAGCAACCAAAAGGATACAAGATGAAACCTAGCAAAGTATACAGGATGGATATCAAGACCTTGGTGATATCAAATGTGTACTTGGAATCTGCATCATGTGGGATAGAAGCAAGTGGCTAATAGTCCTTGACTAAGAAGAGTACTTGAAGAGGATCTCAGAGAAGTTCAGAATGTCAGAGTGCACACCAAAATACACACCACTGACATCACGCAGCATTCCGAGCCAATTTAAAGCACTGGCAACAGCCAAGAAGAGGCAGTATATAGCTGATAAGCCATATAAAGAAGTACTTGGATCCCTGACATATGCGCAGATTGGAACCAGACCCAACATAGCCTTTGCAGTCACATCACTTAGCTGGTTTATGTCAAACTCAGAGAAAGCTCACTGGCTTGCCCTCCAACACATCATGTGCTACATCAAGGCAATTCTTTACTACAAACTGCGCTATAGCAGCACAAAATACACCAATTACATCTTATGTAAATATTACAACTCTGATTTTGTGGCCAATGTCAATGCATGCAAGTCCATCTCTGGAGGTGTCTACTTACAGGTGGATGGGCTGACAAGCTGGAGCTCCAAATTCCAGAACACAGTCTCCACTTCCACTACAGAAGCCAAATATATTGCACTAGAAAAAGCAGGGGAGCAGATCCAGTGAATGTTTGCAGCACTAGCAGGAATTGGCTTAAGTATACCATACCCACTGAACTAAAGAGTGACAACAATGGCTTCATATCAATTGCAGAGAATAAGAGAAACCACAACTGTGTGAAACACATTGACGTGCAACATCACTTCATCAGACAGGCAGTTGATCAATCACATATGTGCTGAGTGCCAAGAACCTTGCCAATCTATTCACAAAAGCATTGCCATGACCTCAACATGACAAGCTATGCATGGTGCTGCAATTATTTGAGGAATGATGTGTATTGCAAGTCCAGAGAAGTGTCAGGAATAAGGGATTGCAATATGCATTCAGGCATGTGATGAGTTAGAGTGACTCGAACACGGGTGTGATCATACAGTAGGTGAGTGAACACGCGCGTCCTGATAATCGTGGGCTGGATTGGCAATGTGCTCGATACCGCGGGCATGTGGCGGGTGACGAACTTGAATGGCAGGTAGTTGATGGACATCGACACTCCGCTGGTATCCCGCAGCATGGGGTCCTGGGACGATGCGGATACTGGCCGCTGTTGGGCATCGACCCTCGACTTTCACCACATCACACTCCCTCGACATCACATCATGATTCATCACACCTGGCCCTGGCAATCACCATCGTCCACGGCCACCTGTATATACCTGTTAGTGCCGTCAGTCATTTGTAGTAATCTTAAGTAGGTGTACCTCAGTTCACCGGAAAGAACTCTTGACCTGTAGTAATCTTAAGTAGGTGTACTACAGGAGAAGTAAGTATCGGTACGTAAAACAAACAAATTGAGACATACCCTCAGTTCACCGGAAAGAACTGAGGGAATCTATATATGGAAGGTATTTTATAAGACCGTCACTACGACTGTGGCTGAGGTACTGTATAGTGACGATCGAGAACGATCGAGCGTTCCGAGGAGAGAAATAGCCGAACGCCGCCGCCACAGCTGAGAGTCGTCTTGTAACATCATTAATACAGGACAGAGGCGAATAACCAACACTATTTGTTCACGACTAATTTAAAATCTAAATTGTTATTCATGGATCTGCGGCCGTCATTTAATGCGAAGGGCAATGAATATCGATCGGATTCGGGTAATGTTCATCTAGGTTCACCAAACGTACGAACATCAAATCCTCAAAGCCCAAGTTCCGGTAACGGACGCATATGAGTCAGGTGAGGTGAGGTCCGCGGAGCGCGGAAGTTCTCAGCTAGAGTAATAGTAAGGGATCAGGTAGGACCAAAGCTTGACGATCTGCATTTTCAACACGTACCACGATTGGCGTCAGCCCATTGACTCGCCAAAATCTGAGCAGATATTAACAATCTCTGTCCTCGAGCCTAAGGCTGAACCCCCGAGTTAGTCGGCTGTCATCCGAGTTCGTCGTTTTTGAGAGCCCATAAGTAACATCTAGTTGGCACATTCTATAGAATGGACATCGTGCTTCATGCATCTTGGAACGTCTGAACCAGCATGGCTTCCATCCTCGCGTTGTACTATGGATAAGTCAGACGCGAAGAACGTCGTGATTTTTACGGGGCACCAACAAGTGGAGGCGTTCATCAATCCAGATTAAGAAGCAGTAGTACGACTGGCGTCAGCACACATTCCATAGAACAGATGCAGTACCGCATGCATCTGGGAGCGTTTGGGAACGTTTAAATCATCACGGCCTCCATTCACCGCCGCTGCCGTTTTGCATGGGGAAGGAAAACCGACATAGGAAGAACCTCGTGTTACCGCCAAATCAACATGATCAGCAGGAGGAAATGTTCAACGCTCAACGTTCAACGCTCATATACAGGGGGAGCGCCATTGATCATATATTCTCACGAAACGTCTCTCTCTATTTACCTCTGGAATTCTTGTAGAACATTCTTGCACCAATGTTGAGCTCTGCGTGATCGACTTCTGCCTGCTGGGAATTCGGTTAATGGAGAAGTAGACTATCAGAAAAGAACACAGAGAGAGAGTATTGGAGAGGATCGCGGTATGCCTCCAGAGTGGCACGTGAGCCACGTGATAGGTGTGCCGCAAAAGGGAGAAAAAACTATACAGTTCTATGGTTACGGATAGGAAGTAGGAACACGAATACCTCAGTCGTTTACCAACCGACTGAGGTATGTGCTTGTTACCACGTATGATTCGACATCACATAGCTGATAAATACCAATAGTTCTTATCTAAAACAGAGAGTACAAGAGTGTCCCATCTAGCAGATCATTTGAGTCAGGGATGCCTCGCTGATGCTCCAACTCTCGCTATGCATAGACATTTGCCGATGTCAGGTGAAGGCTATCTACGATACGAAACATTCAACGCAGAGGCAAGTTGATACCAGCGGTATTATAGTTCCCACATTAGCAGTGCAGCAAACATTTCCCCGATGAGATGACGGGAAAAGAGAGTAAGAATCAGAACCATGAACATGAAGGAAGGCGGAGTGGCCGGGCCGTTCCTTGTAACCTCGGCTTTTGATGCCACCGAAGCTTCTCGGCGGTCAAAATATTATCTCTCGCGGCATTCTTGAACGTTTGGTGCTTTTTTTTTGGCCACTCGCGTTTGCGAATCAAGGGCTCGGCACCAAAAAGTGGTGAATTACATTGGCCTTGCCTTATACTTTCCTTAATCAGATCCATTTGCATGATCATGGGATTCCTTGCTTGGTATTTGATACTCCCAGTGTTGTCGAGATTTGCTTCTAAGACAATACAAGATTCTGATACCCGGTATGCCATAACTGTATGCATAGCCAGTAGTACACAATAATTAGACTGAACGTTCGAACCTTAGTCAGCAGTACACCATTAATTCACATTGGAAGTAAAGTTTAAGCGATCTTCTTTCCCTTGCTGCGTCATCTCAGTACTTAGACGATAAAGATGCGGTCTTTCTATTTCCTGTATAGATTACATCAACGATCAGTGAGTAGCTACCGATATAACCTACTTACGACATAGCACACCCAAAATCAGGACCGAACAAAATCTCTCTCTTATTTCCCCGTCCTCCAGTGCGCCCTTCCAATGCATAAAGTATGAGGAGTACAATTGTTCCCAGTCTCACTGTTTTGAGGAAAGATCAGAAAGAATCAGAGGTGGAAAAGGAACATTTGTCTATACAGGGTGGAGAGAGATGATGAGCTCACGATATGATTCATGCCAGTGAATGATGAATCCTATTTATGATCAAGAAACCATCTGCTCTTTTATCGTCAGTATCGTCAGATGATTTGCTGGCTTGACCTTTGATTGCAAATAGAAAGATCTGTGTATGGCTCGGCTTGGTCAGATGGGCATCAAAACTGTAAAGTTCATAATTCAGTAGAGAACGAAGAGAAAAGTGTTATATGCGACAGAAAGTTGGAAGAGATGCGGGTCCTCCAGAATGAAGACGTAGATTGGATTTCTACGTAAGTTTCACGATTATAAGTAGGAAATGAGTGGCTGCCCGTACAAAGCATGAGATCAGATGACCGAGCCAGAAGCCTCTAACCACCAGTCAGGGGTGGATGAAAACCTTCAAGCTTTTCACCGGGTTTTTCAATGTCCTGTTTAATTTCCTTAGTATATAATCTTCTTTTACACCGTAACCTTCAGAATTAGCACTCATTTTCATCCTTGCATATATCATCCTATATCGTCCTTTGTTGTTTTAGCTTTGTCAAAGTTTGGCAGGTGTAAAGTTCAACAACATTTTCTTTGATTTCCTTATATTGATGATATGGAAGGTCATTGCCATTAAAGTCAATGCACACATCAGCATTGACATAGTTAGCTATACTATAGTACTCTCTAGGTTTATTTTGAAAGTACTTGGATAGGCAATTGGCAACTTTGTTTAGTTCTTTTTTGGCATATATCATGTCAAACCTATATAGTCTATTTATTGGTGCTGCTATAGAAATAGAGTAACTTGAGTCTTAAAAAACTCAAGTGCCTTGTGATCTGTAATGATGCAGACTTAATACCCCATCAGCTTGCTTTCCCACTAGAGTAGTGCTTTAAGATAGCTAATGTCTCCAATTCATGTAAAGCATAATTTTGTTGTGCAAAGTAAATTTCTTTGATATAAATCCTGCTGGTTAACATTTCCGCCAGGAGCTACTCTGGTCATACATTACTCCCATTTTTGCTAGAAGCTTCCTTCACCATACATTGCTCCCATTTCCATTTTTTATGCATTGTAGATGAGCTATATGGGCTCATCATATTGAAGGTCTATAGAGCAAACAACCAGAGTCTTTGAGCAGAGTTGCTTAATCATTTAAAAACACTGTTAGTATATTGGCCACTAGATAAGCAGTGCCCCATTCTGCATGTTAAATATTAACAGCCCTATATATGCTGTAATGTAAGACAAGCAGTTTCCTATGTAGTTAACAAGTCCAACAAATTGTTGGCATTATTATATGTTCACAGCACTTACTATTCTTGCAGTCCAACTTTTGCTGATTAGAATGAATACTTTGACTATCAATCTTTTGGCTGAGGAAATCCACAACTTTGGTGTCCAACTCAATTTTTTTCCATTTGAAGTATATTAAGCTTGACCTTAGATGCTCAAATATCATACAAAGGTGCTTTTTGTATTCTTCTGTTGAATCAAAATATATAAAAATGTCATCTAAGTGGATGAATTAAACTATCACATCACAAAGTATAGAGGGTCATAAACCTCTGATTTTTGATGGACAAGAACACTGTCTTTGGTATGTCAAACAACCAAATTTGCACTTGTTTGTAAGCATTTGTCAGATCAATCTTAGACATGAACTTGGCTCATGCTACATCTTTTGATATCACTTTCTGTTCAGAAAGTTGTGTGATATCCTTGACAGTATTTTCATTGTGTTGACAAGCATCCAACGCTATGTTCAATGTCCTATCTGTCTTGGAAAAGCATAGTAAAGATGCTGCTTGAGCAGCTGTCAGGTTTCACTGATTTTGAGGGCCACACATGTAGGGCAAGTTCTTACTAGGCAAACATGGTGTCTAAGTATGCTCAGAGCTAATTCATGATGCTCTATGAGTCAAAGAGTGTCCCAGAGCTCAAAGGAGTATTAGAAAAATGAGAGTTGAGCTGCAGGGCTGTGACAAGTGCTCCAGAGCTAAGTGATGATGGAAATGAGAGGTATGTGGCAAGGTGGAGCTAAGGCATGGTTGAGCAAAGTAATTGAGTCATGGGCTAATACTAATTACAAGCAGAGAAAGGGCAAACAGTTGTATTTGATAAATAATCAAAGGATCAACTAAGGAAGCCAGGCATAGAGCAAGGTAGAGACAAGAAAAAAGAGGTGAGACAATACAATAAGAGTTGATACATTAATAGAAAGTTGATACAAAATAAGACAAGTCAGAACAAAGGCAGAAATACAAGATATCAGATGCAAAATATGAAATACAAGACAAAGTACCAAATAAAACTAGAAATTACTAGCAATATCAAGACTGTTGTACTCTATCCAAGCTAGCTTTAAGTAGGTAGCACTGAGTGAGGTCTAGGGTTGAGCAGACAAGCCCAGATATTCTCAGATGGGCTCTAAAGGTGTTGCAGGATAAAGCAAAAAAGCAGTGTTTAGACAGAGTAGATGGCTTGTGGCTAGTTAGCAAGTAGGTGGCTGAGTGACAGGCAAGTGCCAAGGCCTAGTAATGGCTAGATTGGGGCACAAGAGTCAGGTGCTCTGAGTAGTAGTGAGTCTGATCAAAGCTTGGATGGCAGGTAATAATGTCAAGCACTGAACAATGGACAAGTAGCATGAAAAAGTAATAAAATCAGCAGTGGTGCAGAATGGGGCCAAGTTGGGACGTTCTGAGGACTTGGAGCACATTGAGGGTGATTTAGGGCTTGAAAATGTAAGGTGGATGCCAGAAATGCATGACCATCTGGTATGAAGTGCACAAGTTTTGACATCACCCCCTTTTCAGCATTAAGACTTCACAAGATGTGCAGCTAGTGACTCTTTGCAAAGTCAAAGTTTTATGACAAAGTTGATACCAGATGATCAGACAATCTGCAGCCTTGAACAAAAAGAAAAAAGAATTTGTGCTTAAACTTTGCTTTTTTCTTCTTGCTTTTTTTCCCCTTGCTCTCATATTATGCTTGTCTACTTCTTTTTTTCCAACTCCTTTCTCCTCCAAGAATGAGACTCTGGCTTTGTAGAAGGCATACAAAGAGTGGTAGGCAGCATACAACTAGCAATGTAATCTTTAGTGGTGATAATGATGATGATGATCTCTGTTTAACGCTGGCAAGCTACAATACAAAGCTCAGAGATGGGCCTGATGAATCAGATGTACAGTATCATGTACAGAGAGCAGCATTGTGTTTATCAAAATTTGTATAAGTTTTGATAGTAGAACTTTCCTTGCAGAGTTGTATGTAGCAGATATAGTAGTGGGTTCACATTGCAGTAAGCCCAAAAGCAGATCATAGATAGGTTAGAGTTAGTATAGATTCAAGGCTAGAGTAATTCATGACCAATAATGTTTCTATTGTGCTGTACAGACACAGATGTTGTAACTCCATAGTGTGTGAGTTCTTTGCCCATGCCAGTTATAGTAAAAAGTTGATGAGCTATGTTCAGTGAGTGTATGAATCAGATTTGGCCTGATTTCATTGCATGGGTTCTTCTCTTGTCATTTTTCCACCTTTTTCTAATTCTGACTAAGACTTACTCTAGCACAAGGCCATGATGCAGTGATTCAGAGCTGGAGTTTTGGCTCATTCTGAGTAACTAGGGGTAGACAAGGTCTCTGGCTATGGGACCTGACTAGTCAGGGGTGGGCAATGTCTCTGCTGTGGGAGCCAATTGTGTACAGAGGCAGGATACCGTTGTTTTGATAAAATGTGCATAATGGTGTTTTTGCATGAAATGCATGCCAGCTAATGTTGATTGGCAGTGATGAGTCAGAAAAATCCATGGTCAAAAGGAAGTCAGATCATTGGTAGTAGAGAATAAAGATGTGCTGAGAGAGAAGTGGACTTTTTGCAATCTTGGGAGTTTGAGCGCTTGTTTATGGTAAAAACTTGTACCCCTTTTGTTGGTGTTTGCTGGGGTGCAATGGCAGATGCACAGCAGAGGACCACTGCTCTGCTGTGCCTCCTGTAATCTTTAGTGGGTTGTAGAGATGTATCAGCAATATAAGTACTTGTGGCAGTATTGGTTATGTGCTCTCTTAAGTTGTCTGTAGAAATTCGGTTGCATGCTCTAGCTTTAGTGCTGTTATCCAATTTAGATCATGCAGCAGTAATGTGGTTTGGGCCCTCTTTTCTTTCAGTTTTCTCTAGTGCACTCAGGTAGGTCCTAGTTGGGCTCTAGTCAGGTGTGGGCAGGTCTGGCTGCAGAGCAAGTACCTCAGATAGTAGTGACATTAGAGCAGTTTTTAGTAGTCTTGGGGCAATTTTGGGGCCCACTTTGCTGGAGTGGTATCAGGCAGAGGCTTCTCTGAGTAGTCTGTTAACTATTGTGAGTGCATCTAACTGTGAGAGATAGTATTGGCTGGATGAGCATCAAAAGGAGGCATGTGAGTTCAAGGCACTCATTATGAGCTTGCAGCAGGACTTCTCTATTTGCAATGTGTGCCATTCCAGGCACAAGTGTTGCTCTATGGTCTGAGCATAGCAGGCTTGCTGTATAAGTTACAAGTAGAGTTAGAAAGAGGCTTGAGTATTGGAGAGGATCAAGATATCATAGGTTCAGGCAGTAGGGCTAGAAGTAGTTTGTTAATGGAGCTGGAGACAAGGGCAGGGGTGGTTGGACTAGGCAGCTCAGCAGAGCAGGTAGGAGGGAGAAAGCAGTGGGCTTTGCTCAAGTCTTCTATGCAAAGTCTCTTGACAGTCTTGCCTGCCAAGTGTTTGCATAAGGCTTTAAATGCCAGTCCTCTGGAAATCTAGATCTTTTTGCCAACATTGGTGCAATTAGTAAAGCAGGAGCCAGAGACAGTGTTAAGAGAAGCAGAGGCTCTGCATGAGGAGGTGTTGTGAGGCAACTTGTTGGAGTTGCTTTTGGTGCAATTAGTAAAGCAGGAGCCAGAGACAGTATTAAGAGAAGCAGAGGCTCTGCATGAGGAGGTGTTGTGAGGCAACTTGTTGGAGTTGCTTCAAGAGTTGGCAAAGGTGTGCTGCAAGTTAAGAGTGGAGTGCCACATGTAGAGCAGGCTTTAAGTGGTGCAGAACATAGTAGTGAGCAAATGGGCAGTGCTATAGAATAAGGTGGCAGAGCTCTGGATATAGCTAGAACAAAGCATGAGGAGAGGGCTAATAGAGAGGGTAGAGCATGCAATACTAGCAGAGAAGGAGGTCTTAAGGCTTGTAGAAGGTGTCAGGAGACTCTCCATTTCATTTCTCCTGTTTGCCCTCCAATCCTTCTCTGATCACTTGTGCTATACCTCTTGCTTATGGATCCTTTCAAGCTCTATATATTGGTACAAGTTTCAAGACTCTAGCTTCATTTTTTTTCTGCCTATATTTCAATTGGTGTTGGACTCTCTAGTATAGCCACTTTCTCTTTGAGACAATTTCTGGGTTTTCAGTGTTTTAGGTTAGAGTTGAGGCTTTCTGTTGCTCTATACAATAGTTCTCATGCATTCAGAGCCTTGGAAGTGTTGGTGTAGAAAGTCCTCAAAGTTCCCTTTGAATATCCCTCTATCAAGTGTGTAACTATGCTTGTAAAACTTTAAATAGTACTGAATATACTTTGGATCTCCATCTGTCAATTGTGTGACTTGGGTACAGCCTCCTGAAGTTGCTCTTACAGAAGAACAATTTTCTAGCTTTGGTTTGAGAGCCTCTTCTAGCTTGCTTCGACCCTTTACAGCCTCTAAAAGTCACTCCTTCACCAATTTGCTTGTCTTCTCCCCAGTCCCTTCAGCCACTCCTCCTAGTGCCTCAGTCCTAAGGACAATGCCTGGACTTGTCGGCTTGCTCTGGAAGCTCAAGTACAGGCTACTCAAGCTTTTTTCACCCTCTATGCTATCAAATTTGCCAGACTCTGCAAGACTATAGATATCATCTTTCAAATCCTCCAAGTGCTCTTAGAACATCTTTCTCCTCAATCTGCTAGCACACCATCCTCTCTGATACTACATACTCTTACACTCCATACTCCATGCTTTAGCACCTCTCTTTCCACTTCTATCAAGATTCCTTGCCCTGTGCTTCCAAATGCTTATGATAAAGAGTGCATCATAGATGAATGCTTCTGGCAGTCCTGCATCACTTAAAAACAGTGTTGAGGTATACTCTGAAGATAATTAGTAAAACTCCAGCAACAAGAAAAGTGTGCTAGAATAGAATGAATAGTGAAAAAGGGCTGAAAAAGGCTCTGGAGCTCATATAAGTACTTTAGGAGTGATATAAGGCAATGCTTCTGGAGATCCCTCTTCTAACATGCCATTGACTAAATCCTCTTCTTAGGAGTTACTAGACCTTGTCACTCTATCTCCTGGTCCTGAAGAGGATCTTTGGTCAAATGACAAATGAGTTGTATGCCTCTGCCACCTAGTACTAATCAGTTTGCCTGTTTGTCAGTAGAATCTTGCAATACATCTTCTTCTGTCAATTATTCTCTAGCTGAAATATAAGCACTTCCAATGTACAAATTCCTCCCCTCAGTCAAAGTTTCAACTGGGCCTTCCTCTTCTCAGTCTCTATGCCCATGTGTTCCTGCCTGGAAACAACACTTACTCTGCCAATATATTGTAGCCTTATTGGATAGTGGTGCTACAGGACTCTTCTTCAATGTGAACTATGTGGAACATTATCAGCTCACTAGCTGGCCCCTCTCTCATTCCATTCCAGTCTACAACATTGATAATATGCTCAACAAATTGAGTTCTATCTGTTTAGTGGTAGATTTAGTGCTTCATTATTGCACATGCTCTGAGTGTGCTGCATTTGCTGTTACTAGTCTAGAAAAGTAAGATATAATCCTGAGATTCACTTGGCTTCATTACCATAATCTTGAGATCCACTGAGCTAAAAGTAAGGTGCATATGAGCCAATGCTCTCAATGCTGTTTTATATATGCAAATGAGATGAGAGAAGAGCATAGAGCATAAGTCAAGGAGTGTGCTGCTATACATGCTTGTTACATAGGCCACCTTTTCTTCTCTGATATTGACTTGCTAAACCCTCCTCTCTTAGCGTTTTCTCATAGAGAAGTGCTCTACAAGGATATTCAAGGTACAGAATGTAGACCTCCATAAAATAATGGACAAAATGATCCGTTTGCCAGTGCTCCTGACTCCAAGTCTCTAAATGAAGCAATTGAGGTAGATGATAGGACCTATGCAGTGGCTCTCCAACTTCCATCTATGAAGGCTGAGATTTGGGCTAGCCAGATCACTTTCCAGCAACTGGCACAGGCTTTTGCTGCAAGCTCTCAGCCAAAACCCTTCTATAACAGTGTTCTTCATCACTTCTATGACTATGAAAATGTATTGTTTAAGGCTTCCTTTGATTTCTTCCCTGAGTGCAAGCAGTAAAATTATGTCCTTGAACTTTTTTCAGATGCTGAACTATCTAGCTGCAAGGTATACTCTCTAGCTGCTTGTGAGCAGGATGAGCTAGATGTGTTTCTGCAGAAGAACCTTGACTCTGGCCAAATACATTCTTCAAAGTCTTCCATGGCCTCTTCTATCTTTTTCATCAAGAAGAATAATGGATCTCTTTATCTGGTTCAAAACTATTGTATTCTGAATGTAATGATAGTATAGAACTACTATCTCCTGCCACTCATTTTTGAGCTTGTCAACAACCTCCATGGTGCACACTACTACACCAAGTTGGATGTCTATTGGAGCTACAACAATGTGTGCATCAAAAAAGGGAGGCAGCAATTTTCTTGAGGGCACACAGCACAAGTTTGAAGTTTGGATAGATCACAAAAACCTGAAGTACTTCAGAACAGCTAAGAAGCTCAATTGCTGTCAAGGCTCAATAGTTCTTGTATCTGGCTAACTTTGACTTTTTGCTGCATCACAAATCTAGACAGAGCATGAGTAAGCCAGATGCCTTATTTTAATAAGCTGACTACAGCATAGGGACTGGTGACAACAACAATATCACTCTCTTGAAGCCTGAGCTCTTTGCTATCCATGCTCTGGATGGGGTGGCTGTTCAAGATAATGAGGCAAATATCCTCTAAGACATACAACAGAGAAACTAAAAAGAGGCACAGGAAGATGTAGTAGCTAAAGCTGCCATGGCCCTGCATACCAACTAGAGCAATGAGGTAAAGTTAGTGCACACTGATGAATGGGCTTTGGAGAATAGCTTGCTGACCTTGAGAGGACATATCTATGTTTTCAATGTGCCAGATCTTCAGATCCTGCTGAGCACTGGAGT
>JAGGAP010000788.1:0-12381 GCA_017657235.1 Termitomyces sp. T73sscA
TAGTGTTTGACAAAAATCTCCTCCAAAGACTACAGTAATTCCACCAAATGGTATGTCTTTATCTAGAACATCTCTGAAAGCACAATCTACACAGTCAACAGCATTTTTATGTTGCATTGGAACCTCATCCCAGGTTACAACTTTTGTTTGTAATAAAACATAATACAAATTTGTACTTTGCTTAATATTTGCAATTGAAGTATCAAGAGCAGGAATTGGAATGCAACCACCTTCAAGTAACAAAACTGCAATTCCAGATGAGGCTACACATGATGCAATATCTCCATTAGAATGAACTGCAGCAGCTAGAGTATTACAAACAAAAGTTTTTCCACATCCACCTGCACTGTGAATAAAAATCATTTTTCCATAATTGTTATTAACAGAATCCATAACAGTATTAAAGACATTTAATTGTTCTGCATTGAATTTGGCTTTATTTTCATCAACTTTTATTTTCAATGCTTCAACATGATAATTCAACTCACTATTCAACAGCCAATTATGGAACATCATTACAGATTTCATTTTCAGAAGGTCCTGTAAACAATGGCATATTTGAAAAATCTTCAAGAGTTTTGCCAGACTGCAGTAAAGTTTCATTAATAAGATAAAGACTATAGTCATAGATTTTTTCATCTTCAAATAATCAACCTCTATATTGCCTCATATTTTGTAACTTGTGTTTTGAATCATCAAAAATGTAATGTTTGAAATGGTTCCACAGTTCTTCAGAAGTAGTGGGAGCACAATGCAGTAAAATAGTGCAAAAAAGTTAACAAAGAGCTGCTCCTGTTTGCATTGGAGCAGCTTCAGTCAAGCATTGAATCCATTCTGCATCATCTTCTAAGAGACCAAGAGCATTGCGTGCTGCTTTATAAGTTTGATATGTATGACTATTAACTGTTCTTAGCTCTGCCCATGATTTAGCATTTGTTACAACAGTCAATAACATTCAAAGATAAAATTGCTCTCCTTGTGTAGGTGAAGCAAAGTACATTCTTCCAATTGCTGATCCTTATTGATGTTCTTTCCAACTCCATTGAGATGCATTATAAACAAATTTAGTTGGAAAGTTTTGATATGTTGTATCATCATTATTTGGGCAGCAACTACTTCTAAAGGTTCATTGTCTTGATAAAAAACTTCATGTTGACCCTCCAAATGCACAGGTAGGCAATAAACAGAAGGATGTTCAGCATGCATATTGAATTCAAATATATGCCAACATGCTTCAGGTGCTGAAATGTATCAAGCATCTAAGTGTTCTTTAATTTCATCTCTTTGATTTGGCTCTGTTGAAACTTCTAATGTTGTGCCATCATGACTTTTGTATATATATTTGTGAATATATTTGACTGCATCAACAGACGCACATATTTCAACATTGATATGACAGCTATATTTTGCTGAAAGATATGGATAATATGGAACAACATCACAACTATCATAACAATGACCATGTTTTTCAAAGTATTGACCATTATCAGGTCAAGCATATTTAGGATAACTATTATCACCATATTGAGTTGTCTCTTGAAATTCTTTTGGATATTTCTTAGAACATTGATTATTTATCATACACTTTGCATCTGGATTAGCATCTCTACATGGACCATGAATGTTATTGGTAGTGACAACATTACACAGTTCAGAGTGAGTAACTGGATCAGGAATTTGAGCAGCAACAATGGAATCAACTTGAGCTGCATCTCTAATTTTATGCTCATAACCAGCAGCAGCATCAACTACACCTTGATAAACTTCAGCTCTAATTTTTTTCTAATTATGTTTAACCCAGTTAAGTTTTGATTGTTCAATTGAAGCCCATGCATCCACAACATATTGTTGAAATAATTTGCCACTCCAAAGTAAAGCAGAAGTTATTTCTTCAGTTCTTTGTTGAAGTCAGAATGCATAGTGAGCAGTTTCAGTCACATTTTCTGTTCTACGTTGACTTTGTGGTCCAACCTGAGAAGGAATATTTGTATGAAATTTATGCTGTCCTGTTGGAAAAAGAATTGTGTAGTGTAATAGTGTATATGCTGAATGCAAATGACTAATGCACCTTAATTGACTACCATGTAAATGTAAAATTACATCACAGTGATTAGAACACTCTTCAGAGCCATCTCCAGGAATAATTGCAACTACACCTTCCTGTTCATTTGGGTCCTTATATCAACAGTAATCACCAATATCAGCTTGAAGTTTGATGTAAACTCTTTGCTGCTGATTTTTTGGAATTTCTGTAATAGGTTAGCAAGCTTGTTTATATAATTCAATATATAATTTTACTTGAGTAATCATGTCTTGTAAAGAAGCTATTATTTGTAGGTCCAACCTTGAATTATTACATTGATTTAAAGCTAGTTGTTCATTGTAATTATAAAAATATAGTTGTGCATATTTAGGATTATCATTTTTAGTTGGAAGCAAAGCATCTGTAAGGTGATGAAGTTCTCCATTAATGCAAAAACTATATGGACCTGGAGCATTTGTAATAGCATGATCAATTTTAACACCAAAAGAAGTAAATGCAAAAGCTGCATTATATTGATGACTAAAAGTAGGAAAAAGAAGATGATAGCCATGTAAGAAATCAAGTAGTTCATGTGGAGCATCTCTTAATCTGGGCAAAGAAATTAGCAGCACATGCCAAACTTGGGGTTATTTTGTGTAGAAGTAGGAAGTTTTTCAACATCAAAATGTAAAGCATGATAATATGACATAAACCATTCATAGGCCCAAGATTATGTTTTTGAGGTGCATTTATGTATGGTTGTCTGCCTTGTAAAAGCATAGGACTTTTTTGTTGAGCACAACAAATTGGCAAAACCTGACATTGATTTTGCTCTTGTATATTTTGTCTTTCAAAAGCTGATAGTTGTATAATTTGTCCATGTACTGCATGTAAAAGTTCTGCTTGTTGTAAATCCTATTCTTATATGTCTTGCAGGATTATAATCAGCCAGATTTTGCTCTTTAGGATTATAAACATCTTCTATAGAATCTTCTAAGTATTCTATAGGATTTTGCATTATCATCTGATCAAAAGCAGCACAGATATTTTCCAATTCATAATCATCAAGAGCAGGATTGAAGTTATTATAGTTGAGATCATTATAATCTTCTTCTAAATCAGCTACTCATTTATATTCCCAAAATTGCAAGATTCTTTGAGCTATATCTCTATTGAATTGTTGATTTTCAGGATCCAAATGCATATTTGCTAATCTTTCTTGTTCTTGTTGAGCTCTAAGTGCAGCTTCATGAGCTTGTCTTTGTTGTTCTTCTTGTCTATGCCTTTCTTGCTCTTGTAAAGCAGCCACTCCCCATTCTCTTTCTACTACTGCTTGTGTTAATCTTTCTTGTGCTTGCATTCAGCAACTGCTTGTTGTTGTTCAGCAGCTTTTCTCTGTCTTTCTTGCTCATGTAAATCAGCTAGTGCTTGATTCTGTCATCTAATATATGCCTCTTGAGATGCACAATGATTTGCCATCATTGATTGATGTGCAATATTTCCTTATGTAAGATTGTTAAGAGCAGGATCAGCATATTCACTGGATATATTATGTAGTAGTCCAGTAATTAAAGGCCTTCTATTTTTTGAAGATGAAGTAGTTGTTATATCTATAGCAGCATCAGAATGTGCAGATGATGTAGAAGCAATAGCTTCATTTATCTGCCTCTGTCTGTTACCTCTCAAAGGAGGAGGAGCAGGTGGCACATTCTGAGGAATAGGATTTTGCAGAGAAGCATCCCAATTTTCAGGTAAATGAGTCACAAATATTTGTACACCATGAATATCAAAAGGAAATGGATCATTAGCATTAGCTGGCTGTCTAACAGGCACAGCAGAATTTCCAGAAGTTCCAGAAGCAGTAGAAATAGACTGATTAGGTGCATTACTTCCTTGCATCTAAGGCACTAATTGAAGTGGCTGTAATAGTAGAGTATGAAAAGATCTATTACCTCTATTTGCATGTTGGTCATTGGGATCAGTCATTTGTAACTGCTGAAGTTGACTTTGAGAGCAAGACTGCTGTCTCTGACTCTCAGGAGTACTGGGAGTCTGATGAGCAGACATTGATGAAAGTTCTCTAAATACTAAATTTTAATGCACAAATAATGAAAAAAACATGATAAGTTACTGACATATCAATGTTTATAGTGCAAAAAAAAATAGAAGATCTACTAAAAACCAAGAGACAGAAACACTGAAAAATAAAACTGCCTTAGATTGGATTATGAAAAATTATACAAAAAATACACAGAACTTCAAAGTAAGCAAGCTTAGAGAAGCTCAATCTAATAACAGGCCTAAAGCAGTCAGATCACTATGAAATTATATGAGATAAGTCATCAACTATATCAAAGAACATATATACCTTCAATTTCAAAAGTCAGCAATCATGAAGATCAATCTATCAGAGTTGAAAAAAACACATACCCCCAATCAAAAAGCTGTAATAGACTAAAAAACAGGAAGTTACTGTAAAATCATGAAAATTAGTCTATTAGAGAGACAACAAAAACACATACCTTTCAATCAAAATCCCACCAAACATTCTGTGGATAAGAATAGATGAAGAAATAGCAAGATCACTGCTCAATCATGTAGATCAATACATCAGATGTACCAAATAGTATACCTTCAAGTCAAAGGAGGACAGATCAAAAGATCACTTTGAAATCATGAAGATCAATCCATCAGAGTTGAAAAAACACATACCCTCCAGTCAAAAAGCTGTAGTAGACAAAAAAACAGGAAGATTACTATAAAATCATGAAAGTTAGTCTATCAGAGAGACCAAAAAAACACATACCAATCAGAAGCCCACCAAACACTCCCTGCATAAGAATAGATGAAGTAATAGGAATATCACTGCTCAATCATATAGATCAATACATCAGATGTACCAAAGAATATATACCTTCAAGTCAAAGAAGGACAGATCAAAAGATTACTTTGAAATCATGAAGATCAGTCCATCAGAGTATAAAAAACACATACCTCCTACAGGAGATTACTATAAAATCATAAATATCAGTCTATCAGAGAGACTAAAAAACACATACCTCCAATCAGAAGCCACCAGACACTCTCTGGATAAGAATAGGAATGGATCAAGAAAGAGATATGGATGATGTTTTGACAGTCACATGATCACATAACTAATGGTAAATAAGTGTGTGGCAGGCAGGCACCTGCATTGGCTCCTTCAATCCAGACAGTGTCAACTGCCTGCTAACTATTGAACTTGAAAATGGCCTGGCATTGGACTCTATCACATCAGCACTCTGGCTCAAGAACCCTGACCTCTGCTCAGCAAATCAGACAGTAGCATTGCTCAAGATCACCTGCAACAATTCTAACATGGCCAACAATTCCCTAAGAACAAAATGCTGTACTTCATCAATGTGTGCTACAGCACCTCTGAAATGCAAGTCCACTTGGACTCCACCACCCTGAGCACCTCTGGTTCTATTTAGCAATAGGTCAACCCCCCCAAGCAAGAACATGCCTGACATTAACTCTCCAAATAGACAATACACCTCAGCACACCACATCAACCCCTCAAATTGATAACACACCTCAGCACGCTCCATCAACTCTCAGAGCCCCAAGTAGGCTGAGCAACTTGGAAGACTTTGGCTTCTCCTCTCAACCTGAGAAACAGAGAGCAAAACACACTGCAGGCACTACTACCTCTACTAAATGATGACCCACCACTCTCTCTTGGCCTCTGGAAAACTGTGGATTTAGCAACAAAATATACAGAAGTCCAATGTTGCACAAGCTGAACTTCTAGCACTAGCTTGACTGGAAGACTGGGATGTCTTTGCTATTCAAGAGCTATTTCTCGACTAGTTGGGGAACACCAAACTTCTGGAGGGTAATATACCCCTCTGATCACAGATGTGACAGCAGCACATATTTTCAATCAGTTATCCTCATCAATGCAAACATCTCAACAAATGCCTATACTCAACTGACTATTAACTCCACAGACATCTCAGCAATCTGCTTTACCAGCAAATTTGGGTTTTTATTGTTGTTCAACAACTGCATATATAGCAAGGTTATATATAACAAGGTTATGTCTTCACTTTCTTCATTTCTCTCTTCTTCCATTCACTTTGCCTGTTCCACTCCCCTTGGACCACATGGTCTGGCTAGAGGATTTCAAATGCCACCACCCATTATGGAAGATGCTAGACAACTGTCATCTCAACAGCACAAGCAACTTCATTCAGCCCCTTCTTGATCTATTAATACTATATGACATGGAACTAGCATTGCCACCAGGCATTTCTACTCTAAAGACATTTCAGAGATACTGGACACAATTTGACAATGTATAGCATTTACACTCTGAGTATGACCCCATTATTTACTGTGATATCAATCCATTGATGCACCCAAACCTAGCTGACCACCTCTCAATTATCACAGAGATTGAATTTCCCCTTCTCCATTCCACCTTCCTATCCTTCTGTAACTTCCAGTGAGTAGACTGGGTGTCCTTCAGCAATGCTCTCAAGGAGCAATTGCAAACCTACTCACCAGCAAGGTTGATCTCCTCCAAGGAGAAGTTCAATTGCAAGGTTACTGACCTCACCTTGATCATATAGAAGGTCATGACTAACAACTATATCATTCTGCTCTGCAGTCTCTGCCCTCACACTAAGCACTAGTAAAACAAGAACCTCATAGCATTGAAGTTCAAATGTCAAAGAGCTGACAACCTGGCCTTCAAGTTCTGAGACTCATGATGAATTGACCCTTCAAGATCCGCTTGACCAAAAAAAGCCACTAGAAAGAATGGCTCAAAAATATTAGAGCTTGACAAATCTACCTCATCAATAAATATGCCATCCATGAATCCTCTGACCAAGCAAGAGACAGAGTACTAAACCTAAAGATCAACATTGAAGGCTGACCCTGAGAAGCAAAATCCAACATAGAAAAAGCAGAAGCATTAGCTGAGTTGTTTTTCCCACCTGCTCTTCTTTTTCCACATTTCCACTGCTGCCCACCTCTCATCCCTACCAGATGCAGAGCTCTTTTCAAGGGAGCACATCCTAGCATTGATCTGCAACATCCCACCACTCAAGGCACTAGAGCCAGATGGTATTTCCAACATTGTCCTCAAACATTGCATGGACATCCTTGTCAACCACCTCTACTATGTTTTTCTAGTAGTTTTTGAGCTGGATGTCTACCATCCAAGCTGGCTTGAATCCACCACATTAGTCCTACACAAACCAGGAAAACCTGCATACAATGTTGCCAAAGCATACTACTAAATTGATCTTCTGAATACTATTAGAAAACTCTTATCAATTCTAGTTGCAGCAGACCTCTTTTTGCTTGCAGAGAAGAATAAAATATTACCCCCTGGCCAGTTTAGCAGATGCTCTGGTCATAATATCACCAATGCCATGCATCTAGTAGTCCAAAGGATTAAAGATGCTTAGCAGTCTGATAACATTGCAACAGCACTTTTTTTAGATGTTCAAAGGGTGTTCCCCAATACTGTCAAAAACCACCTCCTACACAACATGAAGGAGTGCAAAGTCTCTGCCTGCTTCATCTACCTGGCTGACCACATGCTATCTGATAGACACACCTGCCTCAGCTTTGATAACTTTGTTTTTGAATGGTTCTCCATTGACAATAGCACCACTCAGAGATGCTCCCTCTCAATGCTCTTCTATGTCTTTTACAATGCCTCTCTCATTGCTGTATTCCTCCTCAACTGCAAATCTAAACAATCTTTAGAATTTGTTGACAATGTGATGTTCATAGCAGTGGCCAAAACTCTGACAGAAACCCATGCCATTGTCAAAGATATCATGGAATGCACTAACAGTGCCTTTGACTAGTTCCTTCTTCACAACTCCCTCTTTGAACTCTCAAAGTTAGCACTGATGAATTTTCCTCAATCTAAATTTGACCTCCCTCCCAACAACTTCAACTTTCTCTGCAACAATGTCAATGGCTTGGTTACTATTCAAGTGGTAGACACAGTAAATTTGTACAAGTATCTTAGAGTTATCTTTGACCTAAAGCTTTGACAGACAGCACATGCCCAGAAAGCCACTGCTCATACCACCTGGTGGATCCAGCAAATTTCCCAACTATCATGGACCTTTAGTGGCATGCCCCTTCACTGCATCCACCAACTGTATAATACTATAGCTGTCCCAGCCTTCACTGATGCAGCTAACATCTGGTTTACAGATGTCTTCTCAAGCTCCTTGGCTTAATGGAAGATCAGATCAGTTGCAATTTTCAAAAAACTGAATACAGCTTGACACAAAGCAGTCAGAATCATCACTGGTGTGCTAAGCATAATGGCCAGAGACATTGTCAAAGTTTATGCTAACCTCTTCCCTATTAATCTTCTAATGCACCAAATACTGACCCAGGCAGCCCTACATCCAGCTTCTCTACTACAAACACATTCCCTCTATTGGCCTGTATGCAAGGCTACAAAACAATTTGTGCACAAGCACTGCTCACATTACTAATCTATTTCACTTTGCAAGTATCAACCCAACAAAATTCAAGACCATCTAGCCAGTCCACTGACTCTAGCTACCAGCTCTCTTTTACCACCTACATTGAACAAGACAAAGAACTCACTCTGTAATCAGTTATCCACATCTATGACAAAGCACAATCAGCCATCTACTATGACAGATACAGGTATGAAGAAGGTATCAGTGCATTTATAGTTCTCTACATAGATGGCAAGAAAGCTTCATACTTAAAGTACTTCTTCAGCTCAGTTGCTGAGCATACTCTATACAAGGCTGAGGTTCTCAGTTTCTTGCTTGGTTTTCATCTCCTCACTTTGCTAGATTAACAACTCCATAGACTCACTGCAATCAGAAGTAACAGCCAAGCCACCCTACTCTCCCTCAACAACCAATGCCCACACTCCACACACTACCTCCTTGACATTGTACACTTTATGGCAGAAAACCTTCACAAGAAACAAGACCAACTCTGACACACTTCAAATTGACCAGCCAACTGGAAACTACAAATAAAAGGCGTATTTCAACTTGAGGCTCACTGGTCTCTAGGCTAATCAAACTTTAACTCTAACAAATGTGCAGACAAACTCACAAGGAAGCCATCCAAGATTTCTCAAGATCCATCAATTTCCTCGTAGTATACCTCCATGCCAAGACTCTCCTATCAAGCTCCCTAGCTTTCCAACAAGCTGATATGGTGGTCACTCAAGTTATGTGGAAATTTTGCTGAAAGAAATTGCCTTAACATGCAATTACCCACATTTAGACAAATCCCTCCTATCCAAGAACTATTTCTGCCTCATCAGAAACCTAACTCAAAGACAGTTAGCTACCATCACCCAACTCTGCACAGGACACATACACCTGAACTTACACCTGTTCTATATCAGGTGAGCTAAACCTCCAACTTATCCCCACTGCCAAGGCCTAGTTGTCAAGTCAGTCTAACACTTCCTCCTTAAATGTCCCCAGTACTAAGGCAAATGGTTTTTGCACCTAATTTGATGCCTCAAACAGAAAGGTGAGTCTCTCTCCTTTCTGCTGTTCAATGCTTCTGCCCTCACTCATGTCTTTAGATTTGTTGGTGCCATCAAGTATCTAGTTTAGGACTCCACCCCTCTAACACTGCCCAGAACCTCCTCTCAGCTGATACTGTCTCACTGCTAACTCCTCATTTCTTAATACTAATACTATCCCTTTAATTTACTATATTTTTTTGATTACTAACAGCAACAGGCTTCTTTACATTGCAGGCTATATCTACTCTAGCCAGTGGTGACTACAGCCTCTCTGCTTGTCCCACTTCAGCCTGCTCTGCAAGGATCCATTATGTTATTCCTCTATGCTCCTCAACCATTATTGACTACCAATTAGGTATTATCAAGGAGGAGCAGCCTAAAACAGCATTTGAAAGCACTGGCCTGCTCATTTTCCATGTACACAGAGGAGTGTGATATTCTGCAGTCCTTGTAGACACAGTTACCTGCAGATAGTCTCATGTAACATAGGCACCAAATGCCTTGCACATGTTAACAGAATAAAAGAAAAATCTTGGACAGAAACAAAGATGCTTTTATTTTGAGAACTTTGAAGGAGAGGATGGATCTGAGGCAGACAACAGATTGGAAGCAGACAATTTTAGAGCAGTTAAATATCTGCTGAGTGTAGATATTTGATAAGTAACAAATACAAAATCTGTTCTAAAGACTTGAAAGCAGACAGCAAATCTAATGCTAGCAATTTTGAAGTGGACAATTTTTAAGCAGATAATGGATACAATTAGATTTCTGTTAAACTTAAAGTATTTTGCTAGATAATTAACAAAGAAGCAGAGTAGAAAAGAAGAAAAGGCAAGGTTTCACAAATCTAGCAAGGAAGAATAAAAAAATACCAATTTTTGAAAACAAAGCCTGCAAGAATTTGAACCCTTGATCTCATAGAGATTTCAAATCTAATGGACAATATATCGACTATGCAACAAGCCCTTTGTATATATTTAAGTAGTACAGCCATTTATACTCCATTCAGCAAGGAGGAAGTACTACAAATTATGAGGTATCTCACAACAATTAACACAAAAAAAGCAAAGTAGAAAAAAAGCTAGGATTTACAATTCCAGCAAGAAAGAGGGTACAAAATTTTACTATGTAGAAACATTGCCTAGGAGAGATTTAAACCCTCAACTTCTAAGAAGCTTCCAATTACAGTAGGGTAAATCTACTCACTGCACTATAGGCTCTTGAAAAACATTGGAGGTAAAGGCCTTCTAGAGAGCCTCCAAACTCTTGCCCCAAGTATGTGCAAATCTTATTGATGGAAAATCTATATCAAATGCAACAATGCCTGGAAACTTTTCTTATTTGTAAGAATGCTTAGTCACAAGCTGGGTTTGAGTTTTTGAGTTCAGTTTTGTTGCCCATGTATTTTTGAGTATATATACATGTTTTACATGATTAATACACTATTGAGTGTGAGGTCTATAGGTGTAAGACTGTCATATGACACCTTGATATTATATATGCAAAGTGCCCATCTAGTGGACACTGTTTTTCATGTCTTCATCATTTCTTAATCAAGCATGACTAAACAAATCAGAACTTCAAAGCTGTGGGAAAAAAACCACACAACAAAGAAGTACATCCTTCTACTGATTGACTAATGTTAACAAACAATGAATCTAGGTTATATTAGTGAACTTTTGACAATAAATTCAGCTTATCAGTGACTGTTGAGTTAAACTTTGACAATAAATATATTATCATGTAAGTGGTTTTGACTGTTTTTGAGGTATTGAAGTGCTGAAATTTTGATAAATCCAGGCAATCTTCAACTACTCCTTCTGAAAACTAACCATCCAGTACTCTTGAAAGTAAAAGACAACAAGCTAGAAATCAAAGTAGACTTCAATAGTTATAAATGACTGATCCTGATGATTGTCGCACAAATAGAATCAGATTTTTGAATTGGGTCATCAATACTGTAGTTGTACCACCACTTCACTTTGAATCTGGAGGTATAGAATCTGGGGGTATGAGACTTGGGGGTATGAGATTAGAGAGTAACAATTCAATTGCTTTCAGCTCTTCAAAAAGGCCTATTGGGCAGGATGATCCATTTTCAATAGTCATTCCTAAAACTCTTTTGCCTCAAGGATGGTAGCTTTAGAATCAATAGAGAGCTTCATCATTTGACAGGTGCCTTGCTTCCAACTGAAGGTGATCAACCAGTATATGCTCAGCTCTACTTCTATGACCATAATAAGCAATTGGCTTTTTGTCAACAATGTAATTCTGGATTGGATCCTCAAATAATAGCATCTTTGCAGGATATGCTTGGCACAGTCAATTCTTATATTGGCTTATACAAACAAGCAAAGCAGATTATAACAGAGGTTCCAGAGGATCAACCACAAAAGCTCTTTGTTAAATTGAGAGCTGATTTTTGGAGATCATCAACACTATAATGATCCTAATGAACAGGAAGGAGTAGCTGCTATTATTTCTTGAAATGGCTCTGAAGAGAGATTGGATCACTGTGATATAATCTTGCACTTGCATGAAGGCCAATTAAAGTGCATCAGCCATTTGCATCCATGTTATACTCCATTGCATTACACCATCATTTTTTCAACTAGAAAACATGGATATCATTCAAAGATTCCATTTAAACATGGTCTACAAGGGTAGCAAAGAACACAATATGTTTCTGAAACAGCATACTATGCATATAAACTTCAACAAAGAAGTTTAGAAGCAAATGCTGCTTTACTCTGGAGTAGAAGACTCTTTCAGCAATATATTGTTGATGCATGGGCTTCAATTGAACAAT